>QTSX02005134.1:0-195765 GCA_014839935.2 Entomophthora muscae
CCTTTGAGCATAGGCTTTTATAGGTCAATTGGGTGTCTAGATTCCCTTTCAGGGGGTAATTATGCTAGTGTTTCTTTGATTATCTGTCGATACTCATCAAGGAGCTCTTTCAGTTTAAATTGGATATGGGTCAACTGAAATGGTGTTGCTTGTGCTGTTCTGCTTGTACCTCTTTACATATAAGTGCTGTTTCAGATTGACTCTTTGGAGTTGTCTATGTTTTGGACTTTAAAAATATGGTGTCTAATAGGATGTCTTCATCTGGTTCCTTTAGGATGTTGAAGTTTACAACATGTTAATTTATTGTAAGGGTTTCCCAGCATACATTAGAGTTTACTCCTGTAAACCTGCCCATTCCTGCTACTATACCTTAGCTTAGCTTGCCATTGCTGGGTCTTAGATAGTTTTTTGAAGCCTTAAAAGTCCATCTTGAAGGGTTTATTTTCTCCATCAAGGAGTACCATGCAGTTATCTGCCATTATCACACATTTGAAATTGGTTTTAACTACCTGGTGTCTACAGGTCTTTACAAAATCCTTTGGGACCATGCTGTGCTGTGCTCCAGAGTCAAGCATGGACTTGTGGGGTTTAGAAAAAATTCCATGGATAAACTAGAAGTTGGGAGCTTCTTTTGTTTTTTTGGACATAGAGATAGTGAGCTGGGGGTTAATGGGATGCATGAGGTGGGTTCAGATAAACCAGATTCAACCTCTTATTTAATTGGGGGAGGACAGTGGGCTTATCTCTGGCTCCCCTGGTATTTTCCCTCCTCTTTGTATTCAAGGAGTTCAATGGACAAATTGAGGGTCCTAGTCACACCGTTCAGCAGTTTTGGTCAAAGTGGAGTTGCTGGTGCAGCAATTGCTGGTGTCTGTTTTGGCTGATATATGTGTTGTTGCTGCCATTTTTGCACTTATTGTAAATGTTTTATCATTAGAGTGGTGGTTGTCATCTTTGTATGTGGTTGATTGCTTTATATTCCAAGTTTACACACCTTATGGCATTTCTGGCTCCCGCAATAAGGGCAGACATCAAATTTTTTGCCTTATGGTAAGTAAGGTTTGCAACCAAAGGGTTCCTTCAGTTTGATTACCATGCTCTTATGTGCATGCTATCTGCCTGTCCAAGGCTGATAATTTTGTGGCAGATGCCCTCATATCCTTGAGCTCATTCTGCAACTGTGGTCATGTGGGGGATATCTTAGCTGGATTGCAACATCTTGCAGAGTCCCAATACTTCAGATGCATTAAAAAGATCTTCCCTGAATATTTTTTAATTTTCTAGCTGGTTGCAGGTCTGCTGCCCGCCCAGGTGGCTGCCCGTTTAGTTGCAGCCTCACCAGAGCGTTTGCTGGCACCTTGCACCCATACTTCTCCAGGGACTCTGTTCTAGTGAAGCTTGGCAGCTGTGTGCTGTAGTCAGTTGATGGCATCTTCCTTTGTTTTTCCTGAGAACCTTTTCATTCCCAAGCAGTTGATATTGATGGGGCCAGTTTGGTCATTTCAGTTTTGCACCTGTGCGGGAATCATTTCCAGTAGGGTGTGTGCATGACTTAGAGTGTGGGCCATGGCCCAGGGTATGATATAGTTGCTTTAAACACTATATCTCAAGGAAGCTCCATGTTCATGATGAAAGGCATAGCAAGTTGTTGCTGTTCTCCAGTTTTGAATACAAGTTTTACACTGACCAACAGCGCTTTGTGGTTTGGGGGAGTGTGGTTGTTGTATGTTGACATAGTATAGTGGATTTTCTGTGAGCTGCAACCAGTTACAGGGTCTTGCTGTGGGGAAGCAGGAAATATGGAAGGAGGATTGCTTTATTGAATACCAGTTGGTGGCCTTATAAGGCAACTGTAAACCATAAAGGGGACCAGCATATTTCTTGACACTGAAAAGTGTTTCTGGAAGGCGTTCCAGAGGTAAGAGAGGTTGGGAACAGTAGTGATCATGGGGTATCCATATTCATGTTATCATAACTGCCAATCTTGATGCTACCGAGGTAGTTTGTTGATACCCCTGCCACTTACAGCTCTTGGGTACATCTTGATCAGGTGGCCTCCTGGTATTTGGTACTCGCTCGCCTTACAAACCCCACCAATGGTGGTGCTGTATACAGCCATTTTTCCTCTAAAAGGTTTGGGTTGGAAACTCAACCAGTAAACTTTGGGAGAATCCAGGGGGGCATCTTTGCCTTTATTGGACTTTATTTCAAGCGCCACCACTAGGGTTGGGAAAGGCACCAAAATTGGTACAATTGGTTTTGTGACTTTGTCAGTTGAGCACAATTCATTTTGTGGCCTTCATGTCACATCACAATCCATGCAGATTTTTTTTGTGTTTTTAGGGGGCAGTTCACAATTGCAACTGCCATCTTTTGTGCCCAGCTCCTAAAGCCACAAGACAGATCTGCATGGACTTTGACGTGGCTAAGCACAGTCATATCTTGCTATGTACTTTCTATGATCATGGGTATATGGATCTACTCCTTTCAATTGAAATAGATATATATTTTTATTGGCAGTTTACTACAATCATCTAAAGCAAACTATGGTTGGATCAAAGCTAGCCTTGTGAGATGATGACAGGTAAAGCTTGGAATAAATGTTGGCTAAAAATAAAACCTTATGGCTGAACCTGCTCCAACTTTACATCTGGTGCCTTGCGCAGAATGGAATCGTCCGTCTTGTTCTTGGAAACTGTCTTCCTTTTATATCTTGTGCCCTACATGATGGGGTGAGGCGTGGACTGTTTTGTGACTCTGTGGTCATACAGTTGCTGTGACTGTCCCAACCCTGGCTTCAAGTGAGGACCGGTACCCAGATCCATCAACTAGGGAGTACAAGGTTCGATGAGTCTAACTTGATCACATCACCTTAACCTGAGATGGGTCTTAAACTGGGTCTCTCAATTGGAAGCTAGATACTTGAGCTACCCAGTACTAAATGGAGGTACTCTATTAAAGGTTGTCTGGGTCAGCTTTACAATGGTCTCTGTGCAACGCCTGCCCTGGACTAGGGCTGTGTCAGATTTCGGACGGGGGGCTCCTTTTCTTAAAAGAAGCACCCATCTGAAATCTGGAAACAATTTTGAGAGAATCTTCTCAAAGAAGATTCTCTCAGAATCACTTCTTCCTCATCCACATAAGGATGAAGAAGTTTGGATTTTTTAAAAAAAAATAAAAATATTTTTTGAATTTCTTTATTTTAAAAATTAAAACAGTCCAATTTGAATTTAAAATTATATTTTGAAAATAAAATTTTGCTATTAATCTTTATTAAAGAAAGTGAAAATCCCAAAAGCATAAAGCCTTCCATCACCTTCTTTTTTTAGGTGATTTTGGATTCCCCTAAGCTGGGAGAATCCGAAAAAAGAGGACAGGGAAGGGAGGACGGTCAATTACGGCAAATGCCGTAATTGACCTTTTTTGGGCCGCCGCAGCCCCTACCCTGGACCCCAAAAGTTAAATTTAATCGGTATGCTTTTAAAATAAGGTATCCTGCCTGGGTTATTCCCATGGGATGGGTCCTTTATATACAGTTTGGGAGTCATGCCGTGAGTTGATTGAATGGATTTAAGTTGTATTTTATAAGTGCTGGTGATTTAGATTGAAGTGTGATGATTGGCTAGCATGGTTTTATTTGAACATAAGGGTAGTTGGACCAGCGCATGGTGGTGGATGATTGGTTGGGGCGTATAATGCATGGATATTTTTTTATACAATGGTGCTCACATTGTGGCTAGTGAGAGTTTGTTGTGCTTTGTTCCAGATGGACTGTGGGGTGCCCGACCGGCGATCGGGCGTGGTTGGTAGCGAGCCATCTGAAACAGAGCTATTGTCCTGGACGATGTCGCGGGTGAGGGGAGTTTCTTTTAGGGCGTAGGCCCAGCTTCGGCAGATGAACAGGATCAGCCCGGTGTCGGGGACGTCGTTAAGGGCGCGTGGGTGGTGGAGGTAGACGACGCGGAGATCAGGCGCGACAATATAAGTGCCACCATCCTGGAAATTGCTCTTTGGTGGGCTCTTGGACAGATTCTGAGCTAGCCGTGATAATTCAGACCTCAGCGCGTTCAAGGGGCGTTTGGATCGGCAGAATGCACGCGATTCATCGATGTAGAACTCCCCGTCCCAGCTGCCTCCCTTGACGTACTGCTTCGCGTCAGACTCCTCGCCGGCCAAAGCTACCATCCCCACTCCCATCTTGTCCAAGCAGGCCTTGTAACGATTCAGCTCCATTGCCTCAAGTCGCGACCAGCTGCACTCATAACTGCGCAGGATCTTTACAACTGTCAATGTATGAAACAGGCGGTCGAATCCGATCCCCACACCAGTAGCTTCATTCTGCGAGTTGTATTGCTTCACCTCCACACGAGGAAACTTTGCTATGAAACTCATTCCTGCCCACTACAAGCCACCCCACATTAAATACCACCAAAATCCACTCTGCCTCGATATTGACCAGCACGCCCCTAGTAAATCAGCCCTTCTTAAGGTCCAATCGAATTTATATTGGCGATTGTCTTTTAATTAAATCGACTTGGCTTACATCCACGTGCCCTGAAAGTCACTTGTAGATGGACGTTAAAGCATTCCGATTGAGGCGGTGCGAAATCAAAGGCATGCTCCCGTTGCTAGCCACCAAAAGTATGGCCACTCAACCAATCGAACGACCAGGCGCAGCTGGGAAATAAACTTCACCCAATTATTTGCCCAACCTACCCACCGCCAGTAAATACCCACGTCAAACAATATACCCAAGCAGCACATGTATAATTGCTATTATAAACCATCAATCATATTTAGCCGGTCGCTTCTAGAGAAGTTGTTGCATATGTTTAGGAGTGGAGATATCTTGGTAACGGGTCACGTATGAAGCTAGAAATGGCAACAGCATGCGTAAACATCAACCTGGAACCAAATCAATCAACTCCAATGAAACTTAGTAAACTCGATCCCACTTATAAGTCCAATTTAAAAATATATGCTTTTACTGATGTCAGGCTTGCAGTCTAAACCCCAGCAACCACCATGGAACCATCTCTTTATCTGAAAATAGCAAATGAAAATCTTTATGCTGCCTCCAACCAGGCTCCCACTCGTGATCCATATAAACTCACTCAGCCCCAATGGCTGCAGATATTTTTAGATCCAAGATGGATACAGCTAGGGTAGGAAAACTGATATTTGGGTAGATCGGCACAAGCTTGATTTGGATGGTTCTGATCAAGGAACGATATAATTGGCCCTGCCATGTGCCCCATCGACATATAACCAACCATGTCAAGAGCACATATTTGAAACCAGGATGTAAATCGCTACAGCTTTCAAACATGATGACATACATCGATATCATCGATCAAACTATTCTATCCAAAACATCTTCATGTTAAAAGTTGCTTAACTAAAATAAAATTATAAACCGGCAAATCGTCAAGAGTAGGCGTTGGGAAGCGAGATTAAAAGACCAGAGATGGTTTTTATTGGAATATCGTAGGGATTTCACAGTGAAGGGATATCATCCAGAGAGATGGTGTGATCCTGGCTTCAAAGGACAGGGTTTGAACTTCCATTATTAATATCTTCCCTCCCCCCTTTACCGAAATGATAGTTCAATCACGTGACCATCCACAACACTACCTCACATGTCTGATCAATGAACATTGATAGAATCAAGCCACAATATCTTTAGCTTAAAAGCTAAATCTACTATTCAATAAAACTATTATTATCCTTCTATCTTCCCCTATTTAGATTGCCTTATTGTCACGTAGATTACTCTATTTCTACCGCATCTGAATAAAATACCAATCCTAGTTGGATCAGCCGCCACCACAAAAGCTCTTAGCCAGGCCACATATATAGAAACACAAAAATATATCTTCTTTGTCCACACCATTGATGTATAAATCCTTCAGATCACATCCTAACCAAACAACACATCATGATAAAAGCATGTACCAAAATAATTCTTTACATCTGTACCCTGAACTCTACCTCTACACCTAACACAGGTAAACCTGCATCTGCAAGTGCATTAGCACTGAAAATTTTTTATTATAAAGTTCTTACCTAACCATTCCCTATCTAAACTCTGCCCTAGCTGCATCACTCATAGACATCAAGCCCCACTAGCCAGAAAGTGCTGCCTTGAGGCTGCTGCTGACTGGTTTGCTACCAGCTCCCGCTCCATAACAGTCTTGACTCAGTAACTTGGCCATCTTTAAGTTGGACATCAGCAATACGTTCTATATGACTGACTCTCAGCAGCATACCCCATCCACTTTAAAAACCTTCATAAAGGGTATGGCTGCTGCATAGGCCAGTATTTCTGAAGAGATCTTTTACAGGATCCAATCTCTCATATAGGTTGACATCTTGCACACCATTGCTTTTTTAAATAAACTGCATGAAACTTTTAAGTATATACTTCTGATAAATATATGGTATATGATATGGAAAAGGTTTAACAGGAGAACGGTATTGTTACTTGATATCAAACTTGAGCCCTATATAGTATACCAGTATCTAAAACTTGTTATGCAGATATTGGCAACCCTGAGGTTTCAGAAGATCTGGTTCCCCTGGGACTTGTATATTTCATCCAAGTGTGATACCTGGATCTCATACCCAAGCCATCTTTACTCATGGATCAAGCCATTTCTTGGGGAACTCTTTTTCTGTGAAGGGGTCATTGGAGAGGTTATGATATCCCCTGAGGTCTTGAAAGGCAGATCCTTGGGTATTATCCTGAGGGTATCCAGGGTCATGCTTGGTATTGATCATGTTTTGCCTCAGATGCTGGTAGGTATGGGTCTCTTTGTTCTCTCCTTGCTCAGCATATCCAGAGTCTGCTGTAATGCATGAGCTTGAGAGTATTCTGCATGTTGGTTCCTTTTGATGGGTAGGTGTTGATGGGTTTGGCTTCCATGATGTCCTGAACCTATCAATGTGGGGATCATCCTGTGTCAATCATGATCAGCTACCCAATCCTGTCCCATGCCCAGAATTTCTCAACTTGGAGCGGCATAGCTTCTCTTTCAACCCTACTGTTTTATTTGTTGGCTTGGCCATATATTTCTTCCTCAACGTTTGGATCACTTCTCTTTGCCATCTTATTTAGCAGGGGTAAATGTGGTCTCATGCTAGTACAGACAATGGTTGGCTTATGCTCATATACCACATCAAACAGGGGTTTGCCAGTGCTTTAATTTACTTAAGTTGTAACATACCATTGGAGCAGCTAACACCATGTCTGGCTAAAGAAGGGGGACTTTATTTCAGATAAATTAATGGGCCCTTCTACCTGAGATACATCCAACCTTCTGTCAAGGATCTGGATGTACAAGTATTCTGGCTACCACCATCCCACTTAACATCCAGTCATTGCCCAATTTGCTGCCTTTCAAATATACAATTTGACATACCAGAAATGGCAACAAACCAATATCACATGACTGTCCAGGTATCCAGTGACTCAAACCCATCCCACACATGACCAGCCCCTAGGTTTGATCTAAATAAAATCTCTGCCACAGCTAAAGCTATAAAAGTCTAAAGTATTATCCAATAAAATATACTTCTTCTATTCTTAATTCCATATTTGAAGCTTCCCCAAAAGGCGCTCCTTATTACTGGTAGCAGCTACGGTTTTTGACCACGCCAATGAAAGAGAAAATGACTGAACAGAACCCACCCACCTTTGCTTACATACTCAACCAGGCCACATCCCAGGACACCTGGAAAACGTACTTCCACACCCACAACATCAATGAGGATATTCCTAGTAGATGCACCATATTTGAAGGTCTAGTCATGCCCAAAGCATGCACCAAGATTATTCAATACAGTTGCTCTCTTCAACCACAAACAAAAGCACAACCGCCTATCACAGGCAAAGTTACCAACACAAAGTACATTGGTATCAACAAGTTCTTTGGTAAAAACAAGGAAATCATCATCAACTGGCTAGACCACTCAGCCGCTAAACTCCGCGCCAGCTGCATCTCCCATGAGAAATGGGTCCAGGAAGCCAGCAAGCGCCTGTACAAGGCTGCAGCTAACTGGTTTGCCACCTGAGTTGGCTCACAAACCAACAACCAGCTTGACAACTGGGAAGAGTTCAAAGCCGACATCACCCACAATTTCTGTGTCACTGAATCTCTCCAAGTCATTGCAATACAGCTCAGTGATCTTCCTCAGAAGACCACTATTACAACTTATGCCAATGAATTTGAAGAAATATGTCGTAAAATCCAACTTCAAATCTGCTAGAATGGCAGACAAATCAAAAGTTCTACTCAAAGGCAAAACAACTCCCTTCAGAATTGGCCTCCAAGGCATCCAAACGTCCATCAAAGGACTCATCATGAACAACATAAACTACAACATTGTAGCAGGCATAGACTGGTTCACCCAAGTGAACCCCACCGTATGTTAGAAAACAAAAACCATGACCATCAAACGCAACAGAGTCAACTTCAACATCCTCAAAGAACCTTATGACCTCATTCTAAGAGACACAGTATTTGTCCAGGTCATAAACCAAGATGACTCAGAACATCTAACCAAAGACAGTACCCTCCACATAATGAAGTACATTGAGTTGAATAACATACAAACAACCAAAATCCAATGCCCAGAACCTGCGGCACTCCTAAATGAATACTCTCATGTATTCAAGGAAGAACTCACCAAGCTACCCCCCAAACGGGAGGTCACACATGGCATTGACCTATGCAAAGCCATGCCTAAACCAGTACCCCTATACAGACTCTCCCCCATGGAGACCCAAACATTAAAGCCCACATTGAGGACAATCTAGCCAAAGGATTTATTTGCCCGTCTGAATCCCCATGGGGGCAGCGGTTTTCTTTGTAAAGAAAAAAGAAGGATATCTTCAATTAATTACTAACTATAGAGCACTAAACACAAGTACAGTAAAAATAAATACCCCCTTCCCCTCATAGAAGACCTATTTGCAAGGCTCTCTGGAGCAAAAAATTTCTCAAAAGTTGACCTCACATCTGGTTGTAATCAAGTCAAAGAGAAAGAAATACCAAAGACCGCGTTCCACACGCAATTTGGGTTGTTTGAATGTAAAGTAATGAATTTTGGGATGACAAACGCCCCTGCAACATTTGTCACTATGATGAACCAGGCACTAAACAGACTCTCAAACACATTATGCTACCTCAACAACATCATTATATTTTCAAAAACAAAAGAGGAACACCTCACATGTGTCTGCAAGACACTCAATCAACTCGCAAAGCACTAACTTTACGCCAAGCCTAGTAAGTGCCAATTTATAGAAAAGGGACTCTTGTTCTTGGGCCACATTGTCTCTGACAGTGGCATCAAAGCAGACCCAGATAAAATAAAAGCCATAAATAACATGCAACACCCCACCTCTGTGAAACAAGTAAGATACTTTCTCGGAATGGTAGCTTACCTAAGGAAATATATCAAAGACTGCAGAAAGCTCACTTCATCAATCAATGACCTAACCAAAGGTAATTCCAAAAAGAAATTCATCTTGACCCCAGAATGTGACAAGAATTTCCAACTATTGAAACAAGTTTTGATCAAAGCACCAAGCTTGCAATACCCTAGTAACAACGGGTGCTATGAGCTTGAGTTGGATGCTAGTAACACCGCCATTGGCACAGTATTACGCATCTGCCAGCCAGGGCAGCAAGATTTCCTGCCATTATGTTATGAAAGCAGAAAAATAACAAACACTGAGCAGAGATACCCAATACATGATAAGGAATCACTAGCAATATACCACGCTTGCAAGAAATGGAGATGTTATCTAGAAGGACATTTAAACGTACAAGTGCTAACTGACCACAAATCCTTAATCTATTTAAAAACTCAGAACACACTTGCACAGCGCCAAGCCAAATGGATGTCCCTGCTTGAACAGCTTAACCTGGACATTCAATACAAAAAGGGGGCAGAGCTGGTCACAGCCGATGCTCTCTCTAGGCTATGTCAGCCAAGAGAGGATCACCCTGACCACCTAGACCCTGACTGGCCCAACCTATACAACACTGAGTACAAGACAAAAGGAAAAGATCCTTTCATACACCAACTAACCCATAATTTGCTAGTAAGGAATGAAAAATATTTCCATGTATTGAATGGCACTGTATACCAAATCATCAAGGATAAACACATCCCATACATTCCACTTGCACAAAGAGTTGACACTATACTAAGACACCACCGTCTACTAGGACACAAAGGCTTAAACCTATATCTAACATTAAAAGAGATAGTATGGTGGCCCAACCTCAAACAGTATATAGTTGATGTTCTGAAAAAGTGCACAGTGTGTGAGAAATACGCCAGCACAAAGGCTTACCAGCCAACGTTTAACCCAGTACCAGACCCTGAACCATTCAAGGTTTGGGGGCTAGACGTAGTGGGGCCCTTCCCAAAACAAAAACAAACCA
Organism: Entomophthora muscae; assembly: GCA_014839935.2. Lineage (NCBI taxonomy): Eukaryota > Fungi > Entomophthoromycota > Entomophthoromycetes > Entomophthorales > Entomophthoraceae > Entomophthora > Entomophthora muscae. The sequence goes on from QTSX02005134.1 coordinate 10,458, forward strand.
ACACTTCTTAATTTTAGCTATTGACTTTGCCACACGCTGGCCCATCTGCTGGGCAACAAAGGACCATAAAGCAGAAACCATCAACCAATTCATTAACAAGGCAATCATAGCAGACTACAGTACTCCAGACTACATCATAACAGATGGAGCCAAAGAGTTAGCAGGCCATGTAGTAAACAACAATCTAAAAACAAAGAACATCAAACATTCCACAACCTTGTCCTACAGGCCACAGGCCAACAGCAGAGTTGAATGCCTGAACAGCAGCCTTATCAGACCCCTTGAGAAAATAATGAATGGCAAAGCCAAAGACACATGGCCACTCTACGTGAAACATACATCATTAGTATCCTGGATTTGCACCAATCAAGGGACAGGCTACTCACCGTTCAAACTAACATACAGGTACAAACCATAAATAGTCACCCGCAATAACCAACTGTATGTGAAGATCCCCCCAGGGAAACCTCCTACAGTAGAACAAACACCAGCTCTACAACACATACACCCCAAAGCCAAACTAGCAGGAAAAAAAGGCTCAAGACACAAAAGGTAACATTGGCAGAGGACCCACTCCCCATCAACTCCCCCGTCTAGGTCCTAGCTGGGAACAGGAAGAAGCTAGACTCAGTACACAGAGGACCAGGAAGAATCATCAAATACCAACCAGACAGGAATACCTACCTGGTTAAGTTCCAGGGCGCCAAAGAGCCCATCACCAAGAAGTACCACAGATCTTGCCTCCGCCCTAGCAAGGGAGAACACTTGACCCGGCTGATGCCAACTAGCAAACAACTCCAGGAACATCAGGCGGCAGCTGTCAAGACAAAGCCCCCTCCTGATGTATCCGAGTAACCCCTTAAGGGAGGGGTGTGTCAAGGATCTGGATGTACAAGTATTCTGGCTATTGCCATCACACCTAACATCCAGTCATCGCCTGATTTGGTGCCTTTCCAATATACCATTTGACATACCAGAAATAGCAACAAACCAATATCACATGACTGTCCAGGTATCCAGCAACTCAAACCCATCCTGCACATGACCAGCCCCTAGGTTTGATCTAACTAAAATCTCCACCACAGCTAAAGCTATATAAGTCTAAAGTATTATCCAATAAAATATACTTATTATCTTCTTAATTCCATATTTGAAGCTTCCTCAAAAGGCACTCCTTATCACTTCCAACCCTTTCATTCAATTAAGGGTGGTGGGGTCATCAGACATGTGAATCATTCCATTTTTGACAGATAAGAGCTGACCCCATCTGAGGTGAGTTCCCTATCTCTATCCATGACAAGAATCCCAAGTTCCCAAGTGTTGCCAGTGTTTCCTTGTCAACAGGTTGCCTAGAGCTGCTGCATCTGTGCTCTTTGACAGCCTGCACCCCATGCCATCATGTCAAATAGCCTATTGGGGAGATATGAATGTTTTTCTTTATTGTTGCCAGATATAGGTCTCATAATATATAGTACTCATACTCTGTAAAATTGGATATGGATATTGGGACTAAAGACTTTTTATGGCGCTTTGGATCAAGTGTACTCTTTCCATCCATATTGTTTAGGAACTTATTTGAGGTTATCCAGCACCTTTATCCACCCTGGTGGAGTTTGAGGTACTTTTACAGGCTCCTGCTATAGTTGTGCACTGATTATCTATGATAAAGAAGGATGGTGGCAATAATTTGTGTTGGAAGAGCATAGGGCACAATGTCATCACTAAACGGTAAACAGTGGTGAGTGCCGTAGAAATCTTTGGGCGGGTGCTTGTTCTTGAGGACCTTTTCTTGAGTGGCCATTGCGCTTTTATATGAAAAGCCCTCTTTGAGATCTCCCATTATTTGTATGGTTCAATCAGGAACTTTGCCAATAGTAAAGAGCAGGTGTCTGATGTATAGCCTTAACAAGGTGTCTGCGGTTAGTAACCCTTTTCCTGGCTTGTATTGGATGATTGTTAGATACCTCATACAGGGCGCATCCACTATGTTTGACTTTTTGAGAGGTGCTTCTTTGCTTTTAGGAGCAAAAATGATTTGTGGTTGATGATCACTTTGAATATACATGCTTTTTCCAGGAAAAAAATGCTTTTTATGAGACAATAATGGTTACTAAAAATTAATTATATTGAATAGGATATTGCTGTTCAACATCAGTAAGTTTGTTGATTCTTATGAAGCAGGGAGAAGTTTGTGATCCGCCTTTTTATTCAGAGTACACCTCCAATAGCGTAGTTGGCAGCATCTGCTTCTGGTTTGTACATTGCATATTGGTTGGTATACTTTAGCATGGGCGCTGCTACCATGTGTTTGTTGAGTTGTCTGAGGTGTTGGTCTCTGAAAGGGGTTCAGTTGTTTTTTGCCTTGCCTTTAATTTTAGAAAAGGGGAAGTCAACACTCCCCAGTCTGGGATGAACCTTCTGACTCTGCAACCATGCCCAGAAAAGTACATGGTTGATTTTTAACTGCAGCACTGGTATTTCAGTTACAGCTCTTAAATTTTTCTGGATAAGGCTCTACTTCATCTTTGCTGATCATGTTACCTAGGAAGGGCATCTTTTGGGGAGGGGACTCGCATTTGGACAGTTTGGCAACCAATTGATTTTCATGTAGTGTTGTGAGTACCACGGGGACACCTTTTTAATGTTGTTTCTTGTTATGGTTGTAGATAATTATATCATATAGGTACATGGTTTCCCTATTTTCTATTTTCTCTTTGAATTATTCATCCATGGATACAAAAAATATACTGGTGCATCAGTCATTAAAAAGTTTAAACCACACATTCAATGGAGCCCCATTTGGTTCTGGATGCTGTTTTAGGTGTATGTTCATGTTTGACTTGGATTTGATAGTATCCTGCAGCAAGATCAATCTTTTTAAGGAATTTGAGCCCCCTATAACATCAAAGAGGTCATCAATCAGAGGCAGGGGATATCTGCTCTTAATTCTAGCCTCATCAAGAGCTCTTTAATCAGTGATGGGACATAGGACACTGTCCTTCTTAGCTATAAAGAAGCCTTTCACACCAAATAAAGACCTGGAAGGTCAGATGTTCTCATTTTCTGTTGCTTTGTCTAGGAATTCTGCTAGGGTGTTGACTTTTTGTGGTGTTGTTTGATATATAGGTCTTACTTTGGGTACATGTCCCTTAAGGTCAATATTGTGTTGGATGCCTCTTTTGGGGAAATCCCTGGCAGCTTCTCTTAGAAGACAGAAGGGAATCCATGGACAATCTTTTTTGATATGATATCTTGCTCTTGTGAAGCTCTTATATGATTGAAGTAAATGATCTTGTAGGCGCAAGTGTTATAATAAATTTTTATGGGGTTCTTTCCTCTTCAGCCTTGGTGATCTTGACAAATATATGGTTTTCATGTGATTGTCAAAGTGTGTGTTATATACATGGTGGTATAATTCACCCTGTTAAAGATGAGTGTAGAAATTTCCAAGTCAGCATGTGGTTTGGTCATCCTCATCCAGTCTAAGACCAGCACTTGCTATATTTAGGTATGAGTATGATTGTGCCTTTTAGAGTGATATGGGATTATTTTTTTGCTTGGAAAAGTTTGGCTTACTTGGTCACTGCTACACCTCTTTTCTCTGCCATGATTACATATCCTAAATTGGTAATGAAGGTAGATAATCCCAAAATATTTGCAAAGTTTTTTCAATAAGGGAAATACCTGCTCCATTTTCAAATAAAGCTGTGTCAAGATAACAATAGAAGCAGAAAGGGTAAGTAAGCAGCATGTTTCTGGTCTGGTTAGAAAATGGTATGATATTTTGAGAGAATGCTTGGTATATGATGATTGTTTTCACATTATGGTCTTTATAAGAGTCTTTTTGTGTGGGGGGTGGCTTGTCTAAGCACTTCCTTGCTTTTTTCTCAAATCAAGGATTATCCTTTGTGCTATTAATGCTTTTGTATTGAGTATTGTGAGGGTTTCATCTGAGATTAAAGCTGGTAGTAGAAGGGACTTGCATGTTGGGTGTCAAGAATTTTTGTCTTGAATGAAAGATCTTTATTATTTGTCATTAGAGTGTTGATAGTTGGTCATATGGCGACAACCTAGGCTACCAGTTGGGTCTTGGTACAGCTACAGCCTGGGTGGTACTGTCATTCCGTAGGAGAAATTCACTAGTATGTAAGTAGACGGCAACACACTATACTTGAACGCTTTTGACTACTAGGCAGCAGCTAGTAGTGATATGGTGATAGAGATATGTTTTCTCTATCTACAAGGGGTGATAATTCTGCTCAATCTCTAATTAGGAGATCACAATATATAAGGTGGACAAGCCCTCTTGCCAAATTATTGTCTGAAACTTCTAACTCTTATTGATCAGTCTTCTATTTCCCAGGCTGTCAATCTCAACCCCCCAGAGCTAGGCAGACATGCCATGCTGGCATGGGACTTCAATTTTTTACTGGACCCTATATAAGAGTAACAGGGTACCGGCAGCATCTTGTCTATGGTTCATGCATATTTGAGACTAGGTGGTTGCCCCGTCCAAGGACAGAATTAAAGTTGAATTTAATAAATCAATTAAATATATTTTATTGTATTTTTAGGCTTGGAGTATTTATCACGTGTTTAATTAAAATTTATTTAATTGCTTTATTAAAATGTAGTTTCAATTATATTTATTTAAATTTAAAATTAAACTTGTATATTTCAAGTATAAATAAAAACTAAATCTAAATAAGTGTAGTATCACTACTAAGATTAGTACAGCTAAACTAATTATTTTAAAATTTAGTAATTGATTTTTAATGTCTTTAAAAATGTAGAGCTGATCTGCACCTTTTAAATAAGCTATTGGACATCAAAATCAGCTTAGTATTCACTGAGATACATTGATTTTAGTTTTTGTAGTGTGTATTAAAAGTAAATTTAGATAATAGCAAATCGAGTCCGAGCCTTTGATTATGACGCGAACCCGATTCCAGCACTTAACTATATATCTCAGCATCTAGAACAGCTAGAGCTATCATGTTTGGTACTATTTTGATCGTAATCATTTGAAAAATTGATCTACGTCCTCTAAATTTCATGAAAATCATCATATGGAAACATAATTTTATCATAGTTTACTCCACTGATGTTCTTTTGGGATGAAGCTGTGTCAAGCAAGGTCTACTCTGAACAATATGCAGCCACTTGGATCAGGTGGCATCGAATTGGAATGGTCTACTATCTCACTTGAAGAATAAGAATTTCGAAATGTCCAAGCCAACCATCTCCTTCTTTAAACCAATATTTATATTTATAATTTAAACTGTATTGCTTTAAATTGACTAAGCTCTCTTTTTGTCATCGATTCAATCCTCAACATAGAGCATAATCATCCAATCATATAAAACAATCTAAAACAATTGCTGCTTCTCTTCCAGTTTTAATCCACCCATTCTAGAGTCGGGTAATCTAGAAAGATAAGCCACTTTGATATGGTTGAATAGGGTTAGCCACTAATTTAAAATGCAAGTAATCAAATTCAAATTTATTAAAGTTCGGGTGGCTTATATTTCAGTTCAACATTATTTAGACCACACTCCACTGAATTCAATCTGTGTACTTTCAAAGATGCATGTAAGGGATTGAATGTAAGGATGAGCCAAATTGAGCTTTTGGTTTAACAATCAACTTTTAAAATCAAATTTAACTAAAAATCAATTCAGTCAAATCCCTTACGGCTTGAGCCCACTTGAGGTGACATTACAGAGAGACAGACTCACTTTTATATATATTAATTGATTATGCTGTCAATGGGTTATTTGCATCTTGCATTACCCTTCTAAAGAACCTTCTGTTGCAACTGAGGTTCGAACCTCACCTGCTAATGTATCTTATGATACACAGGGGGCGCTCGATGAGTCGCCCCTTGACATATCTAACGTTATGAATGAATCTGATAGCGATGTCGAATGGCGGGCACTTCATCCTAATTAGGAGCGTTGCCAATTTGACCCGCTGATCCCCGCATGAGTTATTACTTGGCTCCAAACCCTACATGGAACTCCCCACTATGCCACCCCCTTGTGGCCTTGTGGCTTCCCCATTTAGTATATTAACCACAATATCCTACAATAAACAATACCTTATTCTTATTATTCTGTCTTTTCCTATTGGACTGTTGTCTTCCCCAATTCCAAGTACTGGACCCTCATTAGTTCAGTTGCAACAGTGGTAGCAGAAGTAGGTTCCGACCTATTTTAAAAATAAAATTCCCCCCAAGAAAGGACAGGGTACGGGCCACATGGCTACTCCACAACAAGAGGCGTTCCTTCCAATCCCCAAGTGTCAGGGATCCAACCTGTGGGGGGTTCCTGAGGACTTGCGGGCGGACGGCCCACAGGCCCAGCAGGGAGAGCCCACCACAGGATTGGGGCTAACTTTACAATATAAGATAAAAATTTTCCAAGTATTGCCCAAGGTCCACTTGCAGGCACCATAAAATCAATCAACCCAGTGAGGGTGATATACATCATCCCAGATATTTGGGTGGAGGTGGATTCATCAGCGGCAACAGAATCTTGCGGGCGGTCAGGCTGGGAGGTGTGGGGCGGTGTCATTGGAACTAAATATGCGGGCAGGAAATTATACTTGTCTCAGAATAGCAGAGGAGGTATGGTGATTTTGATGCCTTCTCTGTACACAGTTTCAGTCTCTCTAGTTCTAGCTTCAGGGTCGTGGATAAGGAACTCCTCCAGAGTAAACTCTGAATACACTGGGTTAGGTGGGTACTCGGTAAAATGTACTGGGCTGAAGGGAGCTCCTGGTGGACGGTAAAGTTTGGGCGGCTGGTCCGCGGTTTCTTGGGGTATGTGAGCACGGGGAACGGGGCCGCGAGGAGTAGACTGAAGATGAAATAAAACTAATAACAAGTATGGTATGATCTGGTTGAACCAAAGGTTCATGTCACTTTATTGCAAGGATGACAATGGGCATCTTCCTGGCGGCCCAGGGTATAAGTATGCCCATCTGTCATGGCAAAACTTTCAAAGATTTTCATGGCCCGGGTTTCCCCATCTACTAGGTCCTCACAGTCCTTGGTGGAAACATTTGCAGGGGTTATTTCATTGGCTGACTTGCAACTAGAGCACTCCAATTCTTTACACAGGCCACGGGACAGGTCATCTCTGGGTGGCCCGCTTCTCATGAAAGGTATCTTTGTTTCTTCTTCCAATGTGGCCCAGGTTATTCTGGGGTCTGTGGCTAATCCGGCCTGTTGATTGGTTGAGTTAACAGAAACCCCTAGCACAGGAGGCATCATTGTAGGCAAACTTGCCTCATCAAACTTCAGGAGATTCTCCGAAGTTGAATCCAATCCTGATTTGAACCCTGAGAACTGCGGGCGGCCGGGCGGCTGGCCCTGTGGGCTGGCGGCCTGCGAGATGCCAGGGTTTAACTCCCATAGTTGAGGCCTTTTGATTATCATAGTTGACAGAAGTTTGTCACTTGTGACACCAAGGGGGACATTCCCAAAGGTTATGTCATCTATCAAGATCAGCTAGTTCTTACCAGTGTATACAATTGGCTCCGCCTCGGGCAGCGTGACGCTAGCGTCACCCCGCCACAGTTGGATCTGTCTCAACATTTGCTCAACCTCTAACTAGAGTCCTTCACTGGCAGTGTCAAAGGAGCTGACATTGTCAGTTGGCTCCAGTCCACCAAAATGGGCCTCCATATCTGTCAGGTTCCTGAGTCCATGTGGGTCGCCACCGCATCTGGCCGCCTTACGGGGCCTGCCGCCATGTGGTTCACCAACTGGGCCAGCCAGGAGTTTGACATCACCTGGGCAACCTTTTGAGACGCCACCAAGTCCCAATATAGTGACACCTTCTCTCCCATTATCTTGGGGACTCCCCTCTTAGCCATCAAGCAGACTGGTTCCGTCTCTGAGTATCTCGCTGCGTGGCAACAGGCCCTTGCTGCTGCCCCCAAAGCAGTGACTGATGGGAACACCGTGTTGCTCACTCTCATTGTTAATGGGTTAAAACCCCCATATTTGCAAGCAGGTTCCTGTTGGCTGCTGCACCTCTATTGACAACTGCTATAAAGCCATCATAGAGGCCAGTAACCAGGCTTCAATGGGCTTCTGCCGCACCAACAATGCTTCACCCCAACCACGTCCTGCACCTAGCAATGGCCAAGGTCAAGTGGGCTGTCGCTGACCTTGCCAGCAAGAAAGTGCAGCTAAACGCCCCCGCAAGGGGGGAGCTCCAGCTAGCGCTAATTGAGGACCAGGGAAAAGCCTGGGGGTTGTAGCAACAAGAGGCCTTACAACCCCAACCGACCCGCCCTCTCAGCCCTTGCCTGCAAAGAATTCCCACAACTACAATCTTCACGAGGTCAAAACCCTAGACATCTTTCAGGTCCATAGCAACGACCCCATGTTGCAAGCCGCTCATTCCGCAAATAAAGTAACACACTTGTCCTATCCCTTCCATTTCCATGGGAACACCCACAAGTTACTGGTATATACTGGGGCCAATCACACCATGGTAGATCAGGTGTTTGCCAACTCCCAGCAATTAGACCAAGTACCCAGCAGATTTAAAGCAGTACATGTAGCTGATTCCCGCAGAATTGCCATGACCCACAAGATGGTACCCTTCTCCGTAAGAATGGGGAACATCCAGGTTAAGCTTTCTGGGCCAATCATGGCAGGCCTCAGCCACGACGTAATTGCTGGCCTCAACTGGCTCCGGCATAACCGCCCTTACATTGACTGGGATACCTCTGTCATCACCCTCAATAGAAATGGGGTGGGTTTTCAGATTTACCCCATGGAAATGATCAAACTACTACATGACACTGTGTTTGTCAGAATGACAGAAACAGGCTCATATGATTTCAAGGGGGGAGACTAGACTTTAACCAATGTTCAGTCAAAGTTATCTGTGCAGCACCATCTGCAGTCCCTCCCTTGGCAACATCACCACCACCAGCGCTAGCTGCCCTCCTCAATGAGTACAAGGACATATTCAGTGAAACACTCGAACAACTACCTCCACTCCGGGAGATCCAGCACGCTGTACAACTTAAAGGATTGTTACCTAAAGCACAACCATTATACCTTCTTACACCAAAGGAAGATGAAACCCTCCGCCAGCACCTTGTGGACGCGCTTGATAAGGGATTCATTTGCCCCTCGCTCTCTCCATACGGGGCAGCGGTCTTCTTTGTAGCTAAGAAGGATGGGTCTCTTTGCCTGGTCACAGACTACCACGCCCTAAATAAGGTGACAGTTAAAAATAAATACCCCCTGCCACTGATTGATGGCCTGTTTGATACACTTGCAGGCGTGAAGGTCTTTAGCAAGATCAATCTTACTGCGGGGTACAACCAGGTCCGCATTGCACCAGGGGACAAGGCAAAAACTGCCTTCTGCACACGCTACAGGTTGTTTGAGTGCTGTGTCATGAACTTTGGAATGACTAACGCTCCCTCCACCTTTGCCATGTTGATGAACAAAGCCTTTGAGGAACTGATTGAAAAGTGTGTGGTTGTGTACCTTGACGACATTATTGTCTTCAGTCAAGATCAAATCACACATCTCCAACACCTCTGTGCTGTCCTCAACACCCTTTGGGAAAACCAGCTAAAAGCTAAACCCTCCAAATGCGAGTTCCTCAAGTTGGAGCTGTTATTCCTTGGGAACACCATCTCTGCTCAAGGAATAAAGCCTGACCCTGCCAAAATCAAGGCAATCACTAGCATGCCGCCCCCCACTGATGTGGGCCAAGTGTGAACATTCTTGGGCATGGTTGCCTATGTACGCAAGTTCATCCCCAATTGCAGAGAACTAATTGCACCTCTTACTGAGCTCCTCAATACCAAACAGCGCTTCCATTGGACCCCTGCCAGAGATCAAGCCTTTGAGACGTTGAAGCAAAGGCTCACAACAGCACCAGTACTGCAGTTTCCCAACCAAAACTGACAGTACGAACTCAAAACTGACACATCTGACAGGGCCATAGGGAGCGTGCTAAGGGTAGAAACTGACAATGGCATCTTCCTTCCCGTAGCATATGAGACCAGGAAGCTCACCGACTCAGAACAACGTTATCCCATCCATGATAAAGAACTGGCAGCCATTGTACACTGCGTTGAGAAGTGGCGCTGTTACTTGGAAGGTGCGACCTTCCCACTCCGTGTTCTGATGGACCATAAGTCACTCCAGTACTTCAACACGCAGTCCCATCTGACACACCACCAAGCAGGATGGGTTGAACGTCTATCCCCCTACCAATTATGCATCAAATATAAACCTGGAAAGGAACTTTTCACAGCTGACACTCTTTCACAACTCTATGTAGCGTCCATCACTGGGGACAACAGTCTGGACCCAGACTGGCCCATGCTCTACCTGCGCCCTGAGGCAACCCGCTATGAGGGCCTTAACTCAGTTGCCATCTCCAAGCTGAAGGACAACAAAAGTCAGTTCACCATTGATGCTGGTAACGTCTGCCGCCGGGCAGAGACAGGTGAGAAGACACCGTACATTTCCACCACACAACAAGGAGACACCATCTTGCACTACCACCGGACCTTGGGTCACATCAGAGGGTGTAACCTCTTTGAGATCATGAAATGTAAGGTTTGGTGGCTGCGCATGCGCCAAGACATCTTGGACCTCCTTGAGACATGTGTATTGTGTGAAAAGAATACGTTCAAACCTGCACCTCCTAAGTCTGTCCTACCCATCAAGGCTATGGAACCCTTCAAACAGTGGGCCCTCAACATTGTGGGACCGCTCCCCAAAGACAGACTTGGTAAGAAGTATATTATCACCACTATTGACTACTTCACGCATTGGCCAGTGGCCTGGGCCACAACCAACCACACCGCCACCACTGTTACCCGCTTTATTGGCAAAGAGATTGTGGCTTGTTTTGGGCAACCCAAGCGTCTTATCACAGATGGCGGGCCCAAACTTGTTGGACACATTGTGAAGGCATACTGCGTCAAGAACGCGCTTCAACATATAGTCACAACCCCCTACCACCCGCAAGCCAACGGACGCGTGGAACAGTTAAACGGCTCCCTGGTTCAACTGATTGCCAAACTCTTGCAAGAGCATCCTAACACTGCATGGACTGAACATCTTCCCACTGCCCTACTGATCCTGCGAGCAAGAATCAACAGGGGCACTAGGTTCAGCCCTAACACCCTGGCCTTTGGAAACCTGACGGCCTGACAGGGGTTGAACAGGGGAAACTACGGTCCAAGGTTCCTGACAAGCCCCACTTAGTGCCAACTCCCTCCCTAGACTAATGGCATGCCAAAGCCCAAGAAATCAAACACAAGCAGATTGCAGGAGGGACAAACCACCTTGAAGCTAGATACACCATAGATGACCCCGTCTACACCCTCAATCTCAATTCTGCCAAATTAGAACCCAACCACCTAGGGCCCTTCAAGGTAGCTGCTGTCTATGACAACCACACCTACCAACTTGAGGATGACCAGGGAAACACCAAGAAACTTCACCACAATTGCTTGCGCCCCTGCCGTGCCATCCCCACACAAAGGTTGTTTGTGCAGACCTTCCCAGACCTTCTGCAGACTCCAGTCCTGGTGTCTGACAACAAGCAGGGGGCAAGGGGGGTGTTGCAACCAAGGTTCAAACCTCGCCTGCTAATGTATCTTACAATACACAGGGGGCTCTCAATGAGTTGCCCCTTGACGTATCTAATGTTATGAATGAATCTGATGGCAATGTCAAATGGCGGGCACTTGATTCTAATTAGGAGCGTTGTCAATTTGACCTGCTGATCCCTGCACAAGTTATTCCTTGGCTCCAAACCCTACATGGAACTCCCCACTATGCCACCCCCTTATGGTCTTGTGGCTTCCCCATTTAGTATATTTCTCCACAATATCCTACAATAAACAATAACTTATTCTTATTATTCTGTCCTTTCCTATTGGACTGTTGTCTTCCCCAATTCCAAGTACTGGACCCTCATTGGTTCAGTTGCAACACTTTCTTATTGGCTGTATGTTCAGATTTGCGTCCTGGCACTCAAATGTTTGGCAGAGGAGTGTCCTTCAAGAAAATTTTGGTAACCATCAAGCTTATTGGCTAACATGCTAACTAATAGAAAGTCTAGCAATGGATCATGATCAAGCTTTGGAGTAACTATTAATATTCTGATTACCTGAAGCTATCAAATGGATAACACTGATACTTATTTAAGCTTGAAAGCTTTGTGACAATTGGGTGTTAGAAGCCAATGATTCAAAAGAATGATGGTCAAGTCTACCATATTATTCCAAAATCCTGACATTGGGCAATTATTCTTTATGGTTGGTGCACTATCCTTGCACTTAGCTGTTTGTTTTAAGCTGTTTACTTTATATGCATCATGTTTTCTTTACAAGAAGGTTCCCTGGAGTTTCTTTACAGTTGTTCAACTCAAAGTGTCTCATTACATAGTATGGGAGGCCAGAATATAACTTAACTCAAGTAGAGGGGCTTTCAAAATTCATATGAATAAGTGCTCTATTATGGATATCTTTTAGGCAGCAATGTATCAATCAATGATCCCTATCATATTGAGTTTCTTGAGCTCTTGATTGATCATTTTGTTGGTGTCCTTAAGTGCAAACTTCTTGATGAATCCCTTTGAAGAGGTCAAAGTTTTCAACTTGATTTGGACTGACTATGAAACTTTTCCTAAAAATTGGCAGCAATCCTTGCAACTCTGAGTAATATTTTACTTTCCTATAGTTTTTGAGTATACAATCTTTTAAGAATTTATTTGAGTGCTTTGACTACAGATAAAGCCATTTTATTAGTGAATTTTAGCAAGAGTACCAATCTCTACAGAGAAGAGGCACCAGAACACTATAGTTAATACATTAGGCACCATCTTTTATGTGATCTGGTTCAAGGTTTCTCTTGTGGTGATATAGTTAAACTTTTGATGAGAATGAGAGCATCTTTGATGAACGTGTATCCCACAGGTATGGCTTATACTTTTTCATAGGCTCTTCAATCATCAGGAAGTGCCATTTCTTGTTATTTTTTCTTTGGAGGAATTTTTACTCAAATGAAGCAGGTATGATAACCTACATGTGCTATTACTTTTGAGTATATACTTCTAGAAAGAATATGATGCAAAATAAGGGAAATATTTAGAAAGAAAATTTTATTCTTATTTAATATAGAAGAAGAGTGGTATGTAGTAAATTTATAAGCTAAATTTTGGACATGTAGATCATAGAAGTGTCAAAGATTCTAATAGCCTTGAGTCATTCAATAAATATCTTGGCTCATGAATCAGCTCACCAACCATCCTCTTCTGATGATAAATTTGCATAAGTGGTTAATAATTCCACAACAATGAATACTTAAGCCAAATATCTTCTTCCAGAATGGCTACAAAGATATCAACCCCAGGGGTGACTACCAAAAATGTGTGAACTCCTGTGAAGCAGTCATTCTTGCATACCTTTTTTAACCAATACTTCAGATAATAGCATGAATAAACCCATATATCTCTATTAATCTTACCAACCTGTGAATACTGTAAATATCCCTTCTTTTAATTAAAATTAATGTTATATCTATTTCTCCAATTTTATAATTAAAGTATGATCCTTATAAATTGTACATGTCCTTGACCTTGGTTTATACACCCACTTTACTATTGCTGAATCTTACAGAGTATTCCTCTCTTAGGTTTCAACCACTATTTTATCCCATAAAATATTAACTGTTGCCCTCTGTTCTTTGCCCCATTTCAGCACTTTCAAAGAGCTGGATAAATATCATTTTAAGTCAACTCTCTCTTGCACAAAATTCTTAAGAATACAACAGGCATTCATGAGGGTTTTTTAAGGTCTGAAGCTTCTTGAAAGATTTTTTTATAAATTAGTGCCTTAAGGCCTAGGAGGTTTCTATTTTCAGATACAACTATGCTTTAAAAGTTTTCAAAATCAACTGTAATATCAGGATTGACAATAGAAGCCCTGCAACAAATGATCAATCTCCTCACAGCAACCAATCTGATTGCCCAACTGACCTATCAGCCCACAGTCCAATTTAATAACATCCTATGACCCAATTAATATAGTGCTTTACAGCTCATCAGATTTTAGGATGGAATCCAAAATCAATAGTTTAAATTTCCTATTAATGAAAATTTATGATGCCCTAATTCCAGATAAGACAACTCAGGTCAAACCTTTCAAGGACAGCACAAGCCCTGAACAGTTTTGGGGCTCCTGATATATGCCAGCACTGTGACATCTACTGAAAAAATCAGCCTGCTAGCCAAACATGTGTATAAAATCACAATAAGAAAATACATATTGATAAAGATTTGAATGAAATAACCCCCATAAATCCATTTTAAATAGTGTAAGTAAGACTAAAGCTCTCATGAATCTAGAAAGATAATTATTCAAGAAGAGGCCCCAAATTCCCGCACCAGCTTGCAGCAGAAATCCCCTTGCTATCACGCTCAGAACCCCAGAAGACCAGGGGCCAAGGAAATTACCCTTTTGAGGAGTGTATAAACCCTTTCAACACAAGGTCAATAATATCATCATTTTAAAATAAAGAGCTAATGATCATTTATTCACTCAGCTTTTGCCTTATCATGCTCTAGTCTTCTTCCATTTGATTCTATCATGATTGGTCCGGCTGCCCCCTTTAATAGCCCAAATGATTTTTCTGAAGACCCCCAGCTCAAATTTTTTAGATTACCTGGCTTTCTCTATGAACTGATACACTTCACATATCATCCTCCCAACCAAGAATACACAGAATTCACCTATAAAAACATACTTCTGCTCAACTCTCTTGCTTTGACTAGAAAACCAGAAAAAATAAATCAAAAATAAATTATTTATATCATAACATTTTTTATTATTGAGGTATTTTTCTCTCCTATGAACCAAGATGTAGGAAAGAAATTAAACCCTGGTTAGTCTGGCCTGCAGGCCGCCAGACCAGAAGGCCAGGTGCACATCCATCCCTCAGTTTTGCAACTCAATTCCCATGTGATTGCCCCAGAATCCTCCTTTTGATGAGAATTCCCACATCAGTCTGCCAGAGGATGCCACTGAGATAAAAAAGAGCCACTGTTTTTATCCTTAGGTGGTGTGTTTAATAATTTATCTTTTATTAAAGCCTTAGGAGGGGCAACCAATGGGAACAAGACAGAAAACCTCCAACCACTCAGAGGAATACCAGCTATCAAACTATCTCTAAGAGTAACACTTGAGAACAGAAAGATAAGACTGCTCATTCCATCTATTCATTAATGAACTATCATCTTTCCCTGGTTTTATTTTTTGGCTTCAGCCTCAAGGCAGCCTGGCCACCCAACCCCCAGTAGCTGACCCCTTATTTCCCAAACCCTAAAGATGAAGCCTGATGATGGGAAAGAAATATGACCACTGGATCCAACACAAAGATTTGTTGTAATTTTGAATTAAAATGACTATAAATCATTGGCCCTCCCAGCTTTTATCATATTTTATACTTATAATCTGCTATTTGAATACTGTTTCTATCATCCCAGCTAGCCATCATACCCCTCACTTATCAGGCACTTCACCTACAGTTTTCAGCACCACTGGTTCTCTATTTGGACCAACTTATTTCACATAGTATACCATCAACCTGGCTTTCAAGAACTTCATGCTAGAAAGCATCCTATTATAGGACCCCCTGGCCTGTACTAGAGAGCGCACAAAAATCAACCATGAAGGCCTCTAGTGTACCATTGTACCCAGGTTGCTTATATATAAGTATGATAATCTCCCAGACTATCAATTTTACATGGATCCCTCTCTAACTCCAAATCCTAGCTATTACTCATGTATGATCTCCTAGGTGACAAATCCAGAAAACTTTTTAGCATCATGTAAATTACTCTTTCCAGTGTAATTGATACTATGATCTCTACTGCTGATCCCTGTTTTTGGATATGATTTTTGTCTTGTATATATTAATGCTATCACTCATTATCTGGTGGGCACTGCCTGTCAGTTTACCTGCCTGCTCTGTTCTTACATCTGAAGGGCCAACCCAAAAAATTTGGTATCTTGATAACTTTAGATGTTTAATAATAAGTATAACTATTTGCCCTCATAATTGGCCCCTATTGTCATGCCCCATACCAGAGTCTGGCTAGACTCCCACAGGAGAGGTGGGCCAGGCCTGGAAGGCCAAGTACACAATATGAGCAATCCTGACCAGATAGTTGATGGCAGTAGCTAGGGATTGTCAGCTCCCAGTATGGGGCACAACCTGGTTGGACAGTCCCAATACTGTGATATAGATGAAACCCAACTTACTAAAGTCCTGGGCAGGAGGCACAGTTGGTAAGGGAGGAGTAGAAGGAATCTCCAGCATGGAGGGTGAAATGATCACTCTTGGTGGCCAGGAGGAGCAAATATGTGAGGTTGTAAAGCTAGTGGAGTTGAAAATAAATGAAAACAGAATGAGTTATATTGATGTAAAAGTAGATAGTTCCTACAAGAAAATAATAGATCCTGAGCATAAAGTTTTTTTTAAGATGTCAACAGTGAGGAGGGCTTCTCCTCCTCACTACTTATACTAACTGGTAATTTTTTGGCCTTTAGTACCACCAAAGATCTGATGGCATCATTCTCAGTTAAACTAACAATTTTTACTGGAAATGGTTTTACTTGGTCCTTTAAGTGGATGCTCATTGGTTGGTATAAAAGGAACCTTGCTTGGGCTGCAGCATGTCAAGGTGCCACAGTTATTTATAGATCCCACAAGCAATTGAGCACCTGATTGCACAATCAAACAATTGCGCTCCTGATGTGCCATTTCCCAATAGGTGGGTGGCCCAAATTTGATAATAGGCTCAAAGCCAGGGATTTGAGGCTTGTGTGCCTCTCAAATCCTGGGCCATTTGCTAGTCAAAAAGGGGGGTTTTCTTGCCCTAGTAGATACTTTGTGTGGATTCCCATGCTGTGGGTTGTCTCAACTCTAGGGAGGCCAGCTGACTGTTCAGGGCAATCTGGGCCCTGACACCCATGAAACCCATTTTCATCCCCAAGCTAGACTTACCTCCCTTTGTTGACCCTGCCGCTTATGCCCCTTTTAATCAACTAATTAGAATATCTTATATCACTTTCATGGGCCTTATAGACTCTATGATGCCATCTATGAGCCCTTGGTCAATGTTGGGACAATTAATCTTTTACATTATCAAGTTAGTGATAACCCTGTATGAGCCTTACCCACAACATGTAAGGTTGCCCTAGCCCTTTGCCTGACAACCTAGCTCCCAGAACCTGATACATTGACCTTAAGAGGGCTCATGATAGCAGTTTACAAAGTAAAATAGAGGTTAAGTCAATTTATTAAACCCAATAAAATAGTGTAGATGACAGAATTAAGAAATTTAGAGCTATCCAAAATTGAGCCTCTGGATCTGGTTAATTAGCAGAGTTAACTAAAAGTTTGGATCTTTCAAGCACCAGGGCCTGGGTGCTGCTGCAACAATGTGTTACCTGAGAAGATAAGAGATCAAATAGAGTCATGAACTAGGGTAGAGCTAAAGACTAGTTAATTGAAATAGAACCAATGTACAACCAAGCTCATAACCAGAAAAAACCAGTGAAGATTTAATATAGGCAATCACAACTTTTTTTTTGAGACTGGTAACTAAGAGTATATATTCATTTTTATATAAAAAAAGATGAGAGTTGTAAAGGGATAATTATTGATTTGATGTTGGCAACACATTTTAATTATTGTGAAATTTCCTCTGTATTTTTTGGAAATGGGTTTGAAATCAGTAGAATTAAACAAGTGCTTTTTGGGGTTGAAATGAAAAAGAGCATACACCAAGCAAGTGAGAGAAGGTGAATAAGAAGCCATGCAGTTTTTATCAGCTTATAGACTGGAAAATAAGTCAAAAATAATGTCTTTGGATGTCAAGAGAGTAAAAACCAAAAGGACACATGCCAATAGTAAGCTTGAAGTTAATGGTCCTATTTCTAATTATTGTGAAGCTAGATCAGATGCAAATAGGGGGTACATCTGGTTCTTTAAGAGAGACAAAAAAGGGGGGAAACAAAGAAAAATTCAAGCAAAATCCAGAAGTAAGAAGAAGGAATTAAAAAAGCTTTAGAAGCTTTTAAATTAAGCAAAGTAGTCATTTTTCAAGTGCAAAAGCGCAAAAACAAATATATAATTTAGGTGGGGCCTTTTAGAGAGAGAATATTAACTAATAATGAGATGAAATAAAGTAATGCAAAGTTTGAGGATATCCAGTTGAGTAAAAAATGATGTAAGAGGCCCAAAAGAAAGAAGCTTAAAGCCAAGCCACTTTGAAATTTATGATTAAAGTTGTGGTTTTGAACTGATGGTTGCTTTTTTTAAAAAATAAGCTGCACATAACAAACCCAGTCCAATCCCAGTGAAGTCAGGTGGCATCCAATTTCACTGAAATTAGGCCCTGAATAAAGTTGGACCTAAAAATCTGTTTTTGATTCAATCCTACCCAAAGATGGGTGGGATTATATTTTAATTTATACTCTAAATTTTTCTTTAAATATATATTCTGTTTTAAAAACTATATCACTTTATTTATTTTGTAGTTGTTTACCAACATACCTCAAGTTTCATCTCACAATTTTCTACCAGATGAAATTAAGTGACACTGTTTTCTGGAGGGATGAAAGCCCATGCCTACCTGGAATCTAACTGAAAACATCAGATGCCCCAAGTTAGGGAACCCATAGTTTCAGAAAATTCTAATTCTAACATGAAAACTAAGGCTAAACTTAGAATGCAGTCTGGAATGGTCCTCACACCTCTATTCATAATTCATATTAACTGCTTACTAAATGAACATTGTGAAAGGGCTTCACTGAAAGCTGCTGCACTATCAAAATCTTACAAACCCTAACAATGAAATTTAGAACTAAACCAAAATCTATCTTTTGGATATATATAACTGATTTCTATTACATGTTTGGTTGGTAAGGTTGTAGCTTTTTGGTTTAGATTTCAATTGTAAATAGTTTGTTCATGTGTTTAAACTTTGCCCTTCCCAAACTTAGTCCTCAGCAACGGGGTTATTTATTAGCAATTACAAAAGATCACAGTGCCAAGTTGACTTGGTACCTCAACAAAATGAACAAAGAAAACATAACAAAAATCTTTGGAAAAGAGTTGAGAGGTTACTGTGGATAATAAAGTTCAGATGATCTAATTAAATAGTTCTAAATTTAATGTGTTTTTGCTATTGCTAAAGCATAGGCATTGTGTTTATGCATTTAAATTAATATATATAAGTGAGTCTGGATGTATGTCTGTCTGTAATGTCATCTCAAGTGGTCTCAAGCTGTACTGTAAATTCAGAACCAAAACATAATAATTTGGGATTGTCAAATTCTTGGTCCAAATTTCAAATCACTTTTGCAGGCAACTCAGCTGAGTGAAAATTAAAATGTTTAATAAAATCAACCATTTAATTTGACTTTTTTGATTTATTTAAATTGGCAAATTTTGAATCTCTTGAGCAGATAACTAAACTAACTAAAGACAAAACACAACAAGAAAATGCGAGATACATGAATCAGAAATGCGGTATTCTAATGTACAGTTAAGTACTTCTGGTAAGTTCAACAGATTGTAGACAACATGAAATACTTAACGGACATGGAATCATGGGATTTTCAAATCTGAGAGCCAAACTCCAAATCAAAAACAAGGTGACTTTAAAACAAATATAATTGATGGCATCCCAAAATAGAGGCTGAAGAATCTAGAATGGATCTGTGCTGATTCTTTTAGGAAGCACAGGCATTCTCAAAAACCATCCTATTCCAGTTTAGGACGGCTAAAATTTAGATCATAATATTCACTGGCTTAAAATACTTAACAATAAAATTGATTAAATATACACTTCTCTTTTTGAGTTAAATTTTTTAATATAAAATTTATTATGTCTTATTTCAATAATAACCAAGTCAGCAAGCTGTTCCCTGGCCTTGACAAAATTATTCAGGGCTACACTGGGTCTTCCAATAGTGAAGCCTCTGTCTATGGCCACACCCAAACCACAGGCCCCTCCCCAAGCACTACCCAGGAGTGTGTTCTTTCTCCCGCGTCCTCAAGCATGGCCCTGTTTGCCCATCACAAACAGGCAGCTGCTAACCCAAATCATGTATCAACAATGGCATCTGGAACCAGTAGATTGAGTCAAGGGGCCACCCATGGAAGCCAGAATCCAGAAACAGCCAATCAGATGGCACTGTCTTGTTTCCAAGACAGACACACCCCACCTCCAGCCAATCAGCCTGCAAGATGCAGAAGAAGGCTAATTACCCCAGAGAGTGTTCTCAAAATGGTTGAAAACCAAGAGATGATTATGTCCCTTAGGGAAATTGCGGCTGCAATGGGTTTTGCAAAGTCCACTGTGGCTGCAACTCTGTGAGCCCATGCCAATTGTGGCCCCCCTCCCAAGAAGACCCCAACTGGAGCCTGTACAACAACTGATAGCAAAAAAGCCCATCCCAATTAGGATGGCTATCATGGACTGCAACCTGTGGTCCAGGTTTGTCTCCAACTGGGACTCCATGGCATTTTCACAAATAAAAGAACAGTCAATTTGTGGATGCACAGAGTTACAGTTGCTGCTAGAATCTTGTCCAATCAAGTTCTTAGTGGTCCCAGTTTGGTGGATACTAACCCCTACAATTCAACCATTATTAATTTTATTAAAGGGAGGGCAATGTGGACGTGCAATGATGTCATCTTCCTATCATATGCCAAGATTTCTTCAAGTATCCAAGGCTATGGAGAAAAGTTTATCCCATCTGACGTTTTCAAGTGCGGGCCAATTTTTATCAATTTGTCAGGGTTTTGTTAGCAGTTTTCCTATTGGGTGTCAATCATTACTTGGCAATATCAAACACCGCAGATGGGCATGCCTACCAGACGGAGCTCAAGGACATGCTGGAGGAGTGGGCTACTCAACACGCCGTGTACAGAGTTGTAAGAGTGCAGAGATGGAGCATCAGGAATGGGCAATCGACAAAATTAGGGCTGTGGGGCATACCTGTTGGTCCTACCCCACCAGCCACGCTGACATGCATCTTGCAGATGTATGTCTCTACAATTTTGGTTCCGCTCTCAGGCGCTTAAAGCCTGCCACCTACAATGAACTATGTACCCAAATTGAGAAGGGGTACAAGCTTTTCCCTTCCGTATTTGTCCAGGACTTATCAGATCTCATCATCTTCTATGCAAGTGATAGTGATAAGTCCAGAAAGGACTCCTGCCTCTCCCACGCCCATCCATTTGGTTTTTCAAGCCCACATATGTGACAGACAAAGAATTTGAACAATTGAATCTATCAGCTCTTGCCGCCTCTTCCCAGTCAACAAACCAAGCCTCCCTAACTCCCCCATCAAGACCAAGCCAACTGCCTTCCAACCCTGAAACCCACACCACCCATTCCCTTCCCATTACCTCTGATGCAGTCCCTTTCACAAGCGCATATGATGACAATGTACATTCCACCCATTCCCTCCCCCACTTGTCCCTTGATCAGTAAAATAAAACTTTTCTTTGTGACAACTTATTAAAAGTGATATTATTTCTTTTTATTTATAATTAATAAAATATTTTTTTACATTATTGATATGCTCATAATCAATAAAATGTTGTATATTTTATGAATAACATAAAATTATTTGCATAAATATTTTTTGTTATAAATAATAAATTAAGAACCACAAATATAAATTTTGCATTAGAATATTGCAATTAGATGTCAACCCTTGATATTTTGATATTATGTGCATAACTCAATACATTTTGTTTAATAAAATTCATTGTAAATGAGGCCTTTTTCATTGTAATTTATTTAAACGGTCTGTGTTTATATTAGAGAGCCTCTAACACTTAGTACAAATATTGAAAATTAGTGCATTTTACAGCCTTTATATTTACCTATTGGTAATAATTCTGTAAACTTTTCAGTTGGATTTTGCAAGGTAATAATGTAATGGATTAATAAATTACAGTTTATTGTCATTAATTGGCTGATTTTCTTTGCTGTGGCAATTGTGCATTTTTTGATATTTACGCACTGGTTTCCAATTGGTTGGCTTCACATCCTATTGCCTGTGTGATTGGATGTGAAGCCAACCAATTGGATACTAGTGTGTAAATATCAGAAAATGCACAATTGCTACAGCAAAGAAAATCAGCCAATTAATGACAATAAACAGTAATTTTTTAACACATTACATTATTATTACCTTGCAAAATAAAAATAAAAAGTTTATAGAATTATTACCAATAGGTAAATATACAGGCTGTAAAGTCCACTATGTATCAATATTTGTACTAAGTGTTAATGACTCTCTAATATAAACACAGTCTGTTTAAATAAATTACAATGAAAAAGGCCTCATTTACAATGAATTTTATTAAACAAAATGTATTGAGTTATGAACATAATATCAAAATATCAAGAGTTGACATCTAATTGCAATATTCTAATGCAAAATTTATATTTGTGATTCTTAATTTATTATTGATGATGAAAAATATTCATGTGTTGAGGGTAGTACTATACAAACCAGTTTTTTTATGTAATTCAAACAAAATTTCAAATATCTATAACTTGATAAATAAATTAGAAGCACACCTGTAAAAGTTTATTGAAATAGAAAAAAATATCAGGGAAATAGTAACAGGAAAGCTGGGTAACAGGGGCCAGCCACTGATGCAGCCAAAGGAAGATGCTCTGGATAAACTAGGAAATATTATAGATGAAAAGAACAAAGAAGAGTTACTTAATCTACAGGGAACAATATTATCAAGTCTTAAGTTCAATGATGCAGCCTACAATTTGTGGGAGTTCTGGCAAGGGGCCAAAGAAAACAATAAGAAAATCAAATTAATTGAAGGAACTGAAATTTCAAAGAAAATCAACACAAATTAAGAGGAAACTAATCAAATGGAAACAGATGAAAAAAAGCAGAATCAAGAAGTAGAAGTGTCTCAAGAAACAATGAAAATTTATCTAATGAAGATCAAGAGGAAGTACAAGTAGCACAGAAAATAAGGAAGATCAAGCCCAGGAAATCAAATGAAGAGCAGCCAACGCTCATGAAGTTTGATGAAGGAGTGTCTGTGGCTGAGCGGGCCGCAGGGTAAACAATAAGTATTTTTCTGTTTTTCTTATATTTACTTTAGTTATAACTAGGAATGGGGACAAGGTTGACAAGGTTGCTGAAGTGGCGGTCTTTATGCCCAGTTGGTTTTACGGGGGTTACCAATCACTGGTAGCCCCTGTAAAGCAAATAAATAAAAATGAAATAAATAAAATAATTCAAATGAACATGAATATTTTTGCAAATATTGAAGCAAAAACTGAGGAATATTTAATACCCGCAGGGTGCTTGCCGTGGATTAGGAAAGCATATGAAATAGGAGCAAATATCAATTTCAAAGAGATGACTGAAATTTATGGGGATATCAAGATAAACTTTGATGAATATATTTATGAAAGTATTCAACTATTTCCCCTTTTCAAACATAAATGAACATATAAAAATTTAATAAAAACCAACTTTCAAGTAGGAACTGAATACCTTAAAACTGAAATTTTCAACAAAGTGTTCAAAGCATTATCAAATAAAGTTGGGGACACAGTCCTTTTGAATACATTTAACCTTTATTTATTTTGTTTTCTGAGGCATGGGGGTGGATACAAGTCAGGCACCCTCCAGAACCATCTTCAAATTCAGCCAAACTTCCTACATCAACATATTATCTCATATATATAAAAAAATTATGCATGTTTTCTGAAAAATATACCTATCAAAGGATTCATGTTGCAATATACCTAGGAATCCTATTACATTGTATATTAAAAACAAACTAATAAGGAGCGCCTTTTGGGAGAGGTTCAAATATGGAAATTAAAAAAGAAGAGAAGTGAGTTTTATTGGATAATAATTTAGGCTTATATAGACTTGACTGTGGTGGGGATTTAGTTGGATCAAACACAGGGGTTAGTTATGTGCTAGATGGGTCCAAGTTGCTGGATACTTGGACGGTCAGGTGATATTGCTTGGTTACCATTCTTGGTATGTCAACGGTATATTGGAAAGGGACTAAATCGGGCAATGGTTAGATGTTGGGTAGGTTGGTGGTAGTCAGAATGCCTGTACATCCAGGCCCTTGACACCCCCCTTAAGGGGGTACTCTGGTTCATCAGGAGAGGGCTTTGTCTTAACAGCTGCGGCCTGATGCTCCTGGAGCTGTTTGCAAGTTGGGGCCAGTCTAGTCGAGTGCTCTCCATTACTGAGGCAGAGACGGGTTCTGTGGTATTTCTTGCTAATTGGGTTTTTGGCACTTTGGAATTTTACTAGGTACGTGTTGTACTCTGGTCTGTATTTGATGACTCTTCCTGGTCCCCTGTGTACTGAATCTAGTTTCTTTCTGTTGCCAGATAGAATCCAGACAGGGGAGTTGATGGGAAGTGGTTCCTCTGTGGAGGTTACCTTTTGTGTCTTGAGCCTCTTTATTTCAGCTATTTTTGCTTTGAGGCAGATGTTTTGTAGGTTTGGTGCTTGCTCTACTGTAGGAGGTTTCCCCCAGGGGGATCTTTATGTAGGGCTGTTTGTTGTGGGTGATTATTTCCAGTTTGTACCTGTAAGTTAGCTCAAACAGTGAATAGCCTTTCCCTTGATTGGTGCAGACTTGGGATACTAATAATACATGTTTTACGTATAGTGGCCATGTGTCTTTGGCTTTGCCATCCATTATTTTCTCTAGGGTCCTGATAAGGCTGCCGTTTAGGTGTTCCACTCTACCATTGGCCTGTGGCCTGTATGGGGAGGTTGTGGAGTGTTTAATGTTTTTGGATTTCAAGTTGTCATTAACTACATGACCTGATAACTCTGTTGCTCCATCAGTTATGATATAGTCTGGAGTGCCATAGCTGGCTATGATTGCTTTGTTAATGAAACGGTTGATGGTTTCTGCTTTGTGGTCCTTTGTTGCCCAGCAGATGGGCCAGCGTGTGGCAAAGTCAATAGCTACAATTAATAAGTGTTGGTTTGTCTTTGTTTCTGGGAAGGGCCCCACTACGTCTAGCCCCCAAATCTTAAATGGTTCAGGGTCTGGTACTGGGTTGACTGTTGGCTGAGTAGCCTTTGTACTGGTGTATTTCTTGCACACTGTGCACTTTTTCAGAACATCTACTATGTCCTGTTTGAGGTTGGGCCACCATACTATCTCTTTTAGTGTGAGGTATAGGTTGTTAGCCTTTGTATGGCCTTGTAGGCGGTGATGTCTTAGTATGGTGTCAAATCTTTGTGCAAGTGGGATGTATGGGATATGTTTGTCATTAATGATATGGTATACTGTGCCATTTGATACATAGAAGTACTTTCTGTTTCTTACTAACATATTGTGGATCAGTTGGTGTGTTGAGGGGTCTTTTCTTTTGGTTTTATAATCAGTGTTGTACAGGTTTGGCCAGTCAGGGTCCAGGTGGTCAGGGTGATCCTCTCTAGGCTGACATAGTCTAGAGAGAGCATCGGCTGTGACCAGCTCTGCCCCCTTTTTGTATTGGATGTCCAGATTAAGCTGTTCCAGCAAGGACATCCATTTGGCTTGCCGCCGTGCAAGTGCGTTCTGAGTTTTGAAATAGATTAAGGATTTCTGGTCAGTTAGTACTCAGACAGTTAAATGTCCTTCCAGATAACATCTCCATTTCTTGCAAGCGTGGTATATTGCTAGCAATTCCTTAACATGTATTGGGTATCTCTGCTTAGTATTAGTTATTTTTCTGCTTTTGTAACATACTGGCAGGAAGTCTTGCTGTCCTGGCTGGCAGATGCACAGGACTGCGCCAATGGCAGTGTCACTGGCATCTGACTTGAGCTTGTAGCACCCATTATTGTTAGGGTATTGCAAGATTGATTCTTCAATCAGAGCTTGTTTTAATAAATAGAAATTATTGTCACATTCTGGAGTCCAGATGAATTTCTTTTTGGCATTACCCTTGGTTAATTCATTGATTGGTGAAGTTAGTTTTCCGCAGTCTTTGATATATTTCCTTAGGTAAGCTATCATACCAATAAAGCATCTAACTTTTTTAACAGAGGTGGGGTGTTGCATTTTATTTATGGCTTTAATTTTGTCTGGATCTGCTTTGATGCCACCGTCAGAGACAATGTGGCCCAGGAACAGGAGTTCCTTTTCCATAAATTGGCACTTACTTGGTTTTGCATAAAGTTTGTTTTGAAAGTCAATCAAGTGTCTTGCAGACATGCGTGAGGTGTTCCTCTTTGGTTTTTGAGAATATGATTATATTGTCAAGGTAGCATAATGTATTTGAGAGGCCATTAAGCGCTTGGTTCATCATGGTGACAAATGTTGCCAGAGTGTTGGTCATCCCAAAGTTCATTACTCTACATTCAAAGGATCCAAATTGTGTACGGAACACAGTCTTTGGTATGTCCTTTTCCTTTACTTCAACTTGGTTGTAACCTGAGGTGAGTTCAATTTTGAAGAAAAATTTGGCACCTGAGAGCCTTGCAAACAGGTCTTCTATGAGTAGAAGAGGGTATTTATTCTTTACTGTGCTTGAATTTAGTGCTCTATAGTCAGTTACTAGATGTAGAGTGCCTTTCTTTTTCTTTACAAAGAATACTGCTGCCCCCATGGGGATTCAGACGGGCGGATGAAGCCTTTAGCTAAGTTGTCCTCAATATGTGTTTTGAGGGTTTGGGTCTCCATGGGAGAGAGTCTATAGAGGGGTGCAGGTTTGGGCATGGCTTTACATAGTTCAATGCCATGTTTGACCTCCCATTTGGGGGGGTAGCTTGGTGAGTTCTTCCTTGAATACATGAGTGTATTCATTTAGGAGTGCTGCAAGTTCTAGGCATTGGATCTTTTGTGTTTGTATGTTATTGAACTCAGTGTACCTCATTATGTGGAGGGTACTATCTTTGGTTAGATGTTCTGAGTCATTTTGGTTTATGACCTGGGCAAATACTGTGTCTCTTAGGATGAGGTCATTGGGTTCTTTGAGGATATTAAAATTGACTCTGTTGTGTTTGATGGTCATTGTTTTTGTTTTCCAACATACGCTGGGGTTCACTCAGGTGAACCAGTCCATGCCTGCTACAATGTTGTAGTTTATATTGTTCATGACAAGTCTTTTGATGGATGTTTGTATACCTTGGAGGTCAATAATGCTCTGTAGCATAATGGTTAAGCATTAGAAGTTGAATGAGAATGTATAGGGTTCAAAATCTGTACTCTCATTTTAAAAAAAGGGGGACTTGCCCGAGTGGTTCTAGGGGGCTTTCACTCATTAGCATCACTTCATTTTGAAGCGATTTAAAGAATTTTTAGAGAATATTGTTTCAGTTGATTTAAAAATAGATTTTAATATAAAGATTTATTTACATGGCAAAATCAAAGGCAAAACACAAGCGACAGACTAGAAGCCAAACCACCTGTAGATATGCGTCCTCGGAAGAGGAAAACAGCTCTACAGAGCGTGGCCCCAACACCCACTCAACCCATACACCGGCTGACACACAGCCAGCTACTCAATTGGTGGATGAGCCGATGGAACCCCCCCCAATTGGAGGATACCCCACCCCCGTCATCACCCCCCACCAACACTCGCAACAACAGACTATCCACAAGCCCAGACAGAAGACACCGAAGCGCATGCAGCAGCCGTCCCCGCTCTCAAGGTAGATCAGGTAACCCAAATAACTATAAAACCCCCACCCAACTCTTGCCAACAACGAGAGAAATCCTGGAAGGTAAGGGCATTAATGAGGACAAGATAAACAAATGGTGCAAACTCTCCTTTACATTATCAGCAATCCTAAGATGGCATAAGGCCGGTTTTACCCCGGAAGAAGCAGACCTCTGGGAAAGAGAAGGATTCTCTTCCTATGCAGCCACTCACTGGAAAGAATCAAACATCCCACTCAAATGGGCAATCCCTATGAGAAACCTAGGCGTCCGTAATAAGGAACACTTGAATGGATGACGCTCACAAAACACCAAGCGGAGGTCACCCAGGCAGTGAAAGCTAGACTCCCAATTGCTACCGCTAAAGAATGGAAAGCAAACAGATTCAATCTTTATGAAGCAGTAGAATATTTTTTAGCCTTTGTGCCAGTGTCACACGCCAAAGCACTCAAAGGACTAAATATCCCAGCAGACAAACTTATGGTATTTTACGATTTATTCACCAGGGATGGCACTGCCCTCAAATGGGCGGCTAGTGGTATGACCCCTGATCAAGCAAAAGCATGGGGTGCCATGGCTTTTCTTCCCAATGATGCCATAGATTGGGCTAACAAAGGATTTAATCCTAAGGATGCGAGACAATGGTCCTTCATTGGGATAAACCCCATCAAGGGCAGAAAACTCCGAGAAGCTTGATGGAACCCAGATACAGTACACTTATGGGGACCCTTCAAAGCCTGGACCCCAGAAGACGCAACAGAATGTAAATCAAACGGTTTCACCCACAAGGAGATGAAATACTGGCTTGGACTGAATCTAACAATGACGGATGCCAAAAACTGGTAAAAGGTAGGCGTAACCACTCAACTACATAGAACTCTAGAACAGAACAAAATCACACTGGAACAATGGGGGGAATGGAAACACACCATCTCGCTAGCAGAAGCCGCGGGATGAATTGCCAAAGGCTTCACCCCAGACACTGCAACCACGTGGATTGAAAATAAGATTTCCCCCAGCGAAGCGTTAAGCTAATGGGCAATATCTCTCCAGGCAACGCAGGAGTCTGGCTTGGCAAAGGGATACAAGTAGACCATATCATGAAATGGAGAACACTACTACCTGATGCAATAGCGGCAGGAAGGTTTGCCAAAGCCGACTTCACACCCGAAGAAGCAACCAAATGGTACAACCTAGGCGCTGATGCGAAGGAAGCAACGACCTTTAAAACAGGAGGCTGGAACCCAATTACAGTCACTAACTGGCTCCATACTAACCACCTCACCTACTCAGAGATCCACAAGTATATTCACCCAACTATCTGTCCTGCAGTAGCCATTGAGTGGAAATCAAAAGGATTTTCTCCCAACAAGGCCGAACAATGGGCAGCGGCCCAGATCTCAATTGAACTAGCATCCTCTCTAAAAACTCTAAAAATCCACCCATTGATGATCACGGATTTTGTGAACTTTGGCTACACAATTGATGAAGCAATTGAATACAACATTAAAAAATTCACACTAACAAATGCCCCCCTCCAAAAAAATAGATAAGGAAAAGAATATGACCTATAGCTAAAGGGTAAGAAAGGGTCTCGAGACCGAGACCAACAAAGAGGGATTCATCCCCTTTGAGGAATTCCTACGCAAACATACAGCTCAAGGCAACCCGTTCAAAACCACCCCACGCTCATCAATCAACAACGCAATTTGAATTCATGTTAACAAACTATCAAAAGGGTCCATGAATCAATGCAAAAATGCAATCTACAAGGCCCTTGATGAAAACTTCCCCAATGCCCAACTGGACAATCATTGGGCGGTATCAGAAGGATACTTAGACATAGGATTTGAAGCAGCAGAGATGAGAAACAAAGCACTCTCCCTGGAGATCTTACATAACGAGACTCCACTAAGGATTGAAGCCACCAGATACTCCAAACAAAGAGCCAAGTGGGTAACATTCACTAACCTTCCCACACAAGATAGACACTGGGTGCAAGAAGCAGTTGTGACAGGACTCTCCTACTACGGAGATTTTGTTGAGGTCATGGTCAAAGGTTCCAAAAGAGCAAAGTGCATGAGACCTAAAACTATACATGCACTCCTAGACATGGCTCCCATAGTAAAAAGTCGCGGGAAACCGCTCCCTAGATTCATAAGACTGCCAGGATGCTCTGATACGGTGACATATGTAGAACCTGAGACAGAAAGGCCAGTGTGCAGATTCTGCTACCAAATGGGACATAAATCATACCACTGTAGCCACAGAAAAAATGCCCACTTTTCCGAGATTGATCATGACAAAGAGAGTGGAGTGACAAAGGTAAAATCTAAAGTATTTGTTAGACCCAAACCAAAATGGTGGCTCCCAGCGGACGTTACAGAACTCCTCAACATGAAAGCCATACAACATAAAATGAAGGAACAACATGCCAAAGATTGGAACAGGGTTAATGCACTCTCAAATAAAGAAGAGACCAAAGACCACGAAGATCCATCAACCCCTATCCTTGTTCATATAGATGAAGAACCATCTCCCGCAGACCAAACTATTCACCCGGACTCCGAGGAATGGCAGAAAGCCAACACAAAGCATACACAAAAGAAGAAGAACAAACCAAAGAAACCCAATACCAGCCCTCCAACCCAAGAGTCACCCAACCCACCGGCCCAACCCTTTAAACTGAATAAACCCACCCAACCCAACCGCGAGAAAGGTAAAGGAAACCCCATTCCTGTCCCCAGGGAAACACACGGTATGGATACAGTTTTTTAGTGCCAACGACTTCCACAACTTTAAGAAATATAACCCCCCCCTCACAACCTACCCTAAAATCTTCACAAGGCATCAGCCGCAGCTCCTGGAACCCAAACAACAAAGTAAACAATCCTCATACCCGTGGGTCGGGCGATAGTTTATAATGTACATTGGAACCACTAACGCGCGTAGCATGGGAAACTGGGCTACCCGCGCTAGGAAGATGTACCACTACAAAAAACAAAACAACATAGACGTCCTAGTAATCTCTGAAATTCAGGGATTCAACACCAATGAATACTCCCCCCTCAACCCCAACCCCCTAGCCCACCCTTGGTCCCGTCAAGTGAACCTCTCGTCCCTATGGGGAAAACACATGGCTATTGTAGCCCTCAAACCCCACATTGAATTAGAATTTTTGGAAAGCTTGGATGACGACCAAATCCTAATAGCAAATGCAAAAGACACTAAGAACAACCAAGTACTCTGAATAATAGGAGTATATATATCCCCCCAACTTGACAAATGCAAATTGCAATGGGAAACCCTGGAACAAATAGTAATAACAGCCAACACTGTTGTGGCCGGGGACTTCAACACCTGGACCAATAAGGTCCAAGTCACCTTTCCCATAAGAGACCGACCCCACCACAAAGCAACCACGATGTTGAACTTTATGTCACAAAAAGGCTTAATGTTCACACTGGATGACGAAGATGATGGTACCGCAACTCTCACCAGATGGGAATTTGACCAGGATGACGTTCCTGTTAAGGGTAGCAGACTTGACTATATATTAATAGCGGGTGCTTTAGCCGAGATATCATCAAGATTGGTGGTAATAACCTCATCGGTAAGTGATCACATGATAGTTGTAGTGAAAATTGCACGCCCTGCAAGACCACCTAAACCAAGATGGTCTATCATGCCTGCAACAATGCAAAACATTGAATGGAAAAGAACATTAAAAAAATAAATACCGGGTCATATAGAAAGGATAAAAAACACACATTGACCCGGGCAATAGATGGAAAGAAATAAAAAACATGATAAAAAATAACCACAAAATATGAAAAAACTTGGAGAGCAATTCGAAAAAAAAGATAAAGCAGAAGAATTAATAAAAAATTACCATGTTAGAACCAAAAACAAATAAGGAAGAGTGGTTTAAAAAGTTTCAAGAGGCCACTAAAACATTAAGAAAAATACAAAGAAAAGAAGAAGCAATAACACGTATTAATGCTACATACAAATTCCAATGCCTACTTGGGTCCACCACCAAGTTTGGATTGGCGGAACTCAAGTTCAACAAACTTCGAACTCACATTTCTGAAATGGTTGATCAGAATGGCATCACTGTAACATCCCCTGAAGGAATCAAGGAGATAGCAAGCCAGTTCTATACGGCCTTGTTCAGCAAAGCCCCAACCTGTACTACCGCCCGGGATAAGCTCTTGGCTATGGCCAAACCAAACTTGAAGACGTGCTCCTTTGAAGATCAAATGATTCTTACACGCCCAATCTCAAGAGGAGAGGTGTCTTGTGCTCTCAAAGAAGCACCCAAAGGCAAATCCCCGGGACCAGATGAGATTCCAGTGGATGTATATAAACATCTGGCAGATGTCCTAAGCAACGAGCTAGTGTCCTTATTCAACCACTGCCTCATGAATGAAGAACAAATCCCGGGAGGAAATGAGGTCAACATATGCCTCATCTTCAAGAAGGGAGACCAAAAGAATCTCAAGAACTGGAGACCAATAAGTCTTTCCAACTCCAACTACAAACTTCTGACTAGGATACTTTCCAACAGACTTATGAAGCTAGCACCTAAACTGATCCACAGTGATCAGAAGGGGTTCATTAAAGAAAGGTCCATTTGGGAAAA
The DNA here is from genome assembly GCA_014839935.2 of Entomophthora muscae. Classification (NCBI taxonomy): domain Eukaryota; kingdom Fungi; phylum Entomophthoromycota; class Entomophthoromycetes; order Entomophthorales; family Entomophthoraceae; genus Entomophthora; species Entomophthora muscae. Next base: position 42,863 of record QTSX02005134.1, read on the forward strand.
CATTGAAACTATCCACAACATACTCCAAAGGTCTTCAAAGAAAGAAAATGGTATCATGATGTTCCTGGACATGGAGAAAGCCTACGACAGGGTTGACTGGGAATACTTAAAATTTGCTCTACGCGCGGTGAACTTTCCTGAAGTATTTATCAAGTGGATAACCACCCTGTATACTCATCTATCAGCGCAAGTCATCATCAACAGAGACTTGACTAAGCCTATAACAATCCACCAGGGCTTGAGACAGGGAGATCCAATGTCCCCTATATTATTTAACTTTGCGTCCAACGTCTTACTGGCAGCAGCTGACTGTCACATTAAAGGTATATCCCAACCGGGCCAAAAACCCCTAAAGGCAATGGCCTTTGCGGACGATACAGTTTTTGGACTGTCATCCCCAGAAGACGTAGAAACATTCAATAGCATCATGAAGCTTTACAAATCTGCTTCAAACGCCAAAGTCAACACAGACAAGACGGTGGTAATAAGACTAGGCAACTCCCCCCCAAACCCGCCCGAAAACTATGCAGTGAGCAAAGAAAACCTAGTCTTTTGCCATCTTGGCATTCTCTTCTCTAAAGAAGGAATGGCAATATCAGATATGGAGACCAAACTCCTGACAGACCTCACCAACCAAATGGGCAAATGGAAGCATAAACTTTTAAACCTAGAAACAAAAATACAAGCTCTCAACGTCTTCATCTACTCAAAACTCTGGTACATTGCACACCTAATGCCATTCACCCAATCCCTAGAAAAGAAGATTGACACGTTAACCCGGAGCTTCCTCTGGGGCAAGGCAACTGCGGCCCCAATTAAACTTTCATATATCCAATATCCTAAACAATCAGGGGGGATGGGGTTACTACCAATGGCAGACAAAGCAAGACAAATATGGTCCAAAAGCTTCCTTGCCGCAATAGAAGCCAAGACAACCTCACCAGCTCTAGGCAGAGCATACAACTGGATTGAGTCTATGAAACCCACATTGCCCATCACTACCCTATCGCTAAGATTATGGATGCTGACCCACCCTGGCCTACACGCAATGAAAAACTCGGCAGTTTACTGGCAGGAATTGTGGCGGGCACTTAGAAGATCACAATGGGCAGTACGTAAAGCACCACCTGACGAGATTAGGGAGGCCTCAATCCTGAAGCTAGAACAACAGTTAGAAAATACCGTAGATATCAAGCAACGCCAGGATCTACTATATGATATAACAATCTTAACCTTCCCCACGTATTGGAAATCAAGATTAGCCTCATCAAAAAACTTTAACATAATCCGGAAAACCCAACCAGACTGTGGACGCCCAAAACTTATCCGAGATTGGACATACGAGGGAAGAGACGTATCCATCCCACTCAAAAATCTGATTGAACTCATGAACTCTTTGCTGGTTAGCTCCACCCAACAAGCTACTACATGGAGGATCATGAACAGAGCATACTGAACTGATGAACACGGCGGACCAGACTACCCATACAAAGGATGCACAATTTGTGGACATCACACAGCAGGAGTCACCCACCGCTACTTTACCTGCCCATCCTCCAAGGCAATCTGGAGAGAAATTTATAGTCTTCTTGGAATCAAAAACCAAGTATGGGAACATCCCAGCCAAGACATATTCTTCCATAAATCCCTCCCTAAATACCCTACCCAATTAAGAGCCATTCTATTCCAGTCATTGCTATGGCAAATTCATCTAGATCGAAAAGGCCAAATACTCCAGAACCGTAAAGGAACCCCCCAACTGTCTGGTATGGGCTTTATAGCCCAGGTGGACAAAACAATGGAACGTATATCAAAGTTTAGCAAGCTTATCCCTGGCGGGAGAAGGCAAGCTGTAAACCTGAAGCAATCCAAGAGTATGCTGCAATATGACTACTCTTTAGGAAGACTGGTGATGAACTGGTCATCGGCTCATAATCCTCCAAGAGGATGAGCTGTTTTTTATATGGGCGCTCCCTAAAGGATACCCCCCACCCCCAATAAAGCAATTTCTTGGTTTAAAAAAATTGCCTGAGTGGTTCTAGGCGGCCATCTCTTCCCCCGAGGGCCCAGGGTTCAAATCCTGGTGCTATCAATTATTGGATCTTCAATGCCAAAGCCTATTTTTTCACCGGACGGCGCCTGATGCATACCCTCCATGACCTAGGAAACCAAACACTTACATTCCCCAAATACCTTCCCTATTTATCAAATAAAGTAATAAAGTTTCCTGAGCCCCTGCTGGGGGTTCTTTTTAAAAATGCCTTGGAGGTCAATTCTGAAGGTAGTTGTTTTGCCTTTGAGTAGAACTTTTGATTTGTCTGCCATTCTGGCATATTTGAATCTGGATTTTACAATGTATTGCTTCAAATTCATTGGCATAAGCTGTAATAGTGGTCTTCTGAGGAAGATCACTGAGCTGTATTGCAATGTCTTGGAGAGATTCAGTGACGCAGAAATTGTGGGTGATGTTGGCTTTGAACTCCTCCCAGTTGTCAAGCTGGTTGTCTGTTTGTGAGCCAACCCAGGTGGCAAACCAGTTAGCTGCGGCCTTGTATAGGCGCCTACTGGCTTCCTGGACCCATTTTTTGTGGGGGATGCAGCTGGCGCAGAGTTTGGCGGCTGTGTGGTCTAGCCAGTTGATGACATTTTCTTTGTTTTTACCAAAGAACTTGTCAATACCAATGTATTTGGTGTTGGTAACTTCACCTGTGGTAGGTGGTATTGTGTTTGTATGTGGTTGAAGAGAGCAACTATATTGAATTATCTTGGTGCATGCTTTGGTCATGACCAGACCTTCAAATATGGTGCATCCACTAGGTATATCTTCATTGATGTTGTGGGCGCAGAAGTACGTCTTCCAGGTCTCCTGGGATGTGGCCTGGTTGAGTACATGAGCAAAGGTGGGTGGGTTTTGGTCAGTCATTTTCTCTCTCATGGGTGTGGTCAAAAAACTGTAGCTGCTACCAGTGATAAGGAGCACTTTTTGGGGAAGCTTCAAATATGGAAATTAAGAAAGAAGAGAAGTTTTATTGGATAATACTTTAGGCCTATATAGACTTGACTGTGGCAGGGATTTAGTTGGATTGAACCCAGGGGTTGGTCATGTGCTAGATGGGTTCAAGCCACTGGATACTTGGACAGTCAGGTGATATTGCTTGGTTACCATTCTTGGTATGTCAAACGGTATATTGGAAAGGGACTAAATCAGGCAATGGCTGGATGTTAAGTAGGTTGGCGGTAGCCAGAATGCCTGTACATCCAGGCCCTTGACAAAACGTTAAAAAGTTGGAGGATGTACCAATACAACTTGACATATGCTGATTAGCACTAGAATGCCAGAAGACACCACGGGGGTATAGGACTGTTGCGCACGTCCTGTACAACTCCTTTGCATTGGCATCATTGTATGGGTACTACATGCCTCCCAAAAAGAACCTGTTAATTGATTTTCTTACCCAATTGCCTTTTATTAAGCGTTCAGCAACCACTGAGGCGCAGAGCACCACCCCTCTTGCAATTGCATCCAGAGTTGTCCACCATGTACAAAAGAGTATGTGGATCAAATTAGACACATTAGCAGAAATTTTGATTTTGGGGTATAATTCCCTGGAATAAAAGCTTCCCTTTGCAATTTGCATCTCCCTAATGGATTATCTTCCCTTGCAATATAAATTTTATACTTATTTTATTTTATTTTTAAATTTAAATTTTAAATTTTAATTTAAATATTAAAATTTAAATATTTAAATATAAGAAGTATAATATTAAAAATTTAATATTTAAATTTTAATACAGTAGTTTTAAAAGCTATGGCAACAACCAAAAATACTTCAGATTTAAATGACATGATTTCAGATTAGAACAAAATCCAACTCTCAGGTTAAAATTTACACTCTGTTAACAGGGTTTATTGGCGTCAATGGGCAAAATGAGTCAACACAGCAACAAAGGGCTCACATGCAAAGCAAAACCATTCAAAATAAAATCCAAAATACATTGATTCACAAACAAAATGGTGTGAGTTGACTTTTGGTGTACATATGTTTACTATATGAATTGGTGAAAAATACACCCAAGCAAGGTGAGTCAAAACTCAATCCACAAACAAAACACAATAGCAACTCACTATGTAAACAAAATCACTCACTCAGTGTGTGCAATGGATTCTAATCATGAATGATACCAAGGTATCTAAAATAAGACACAAGATCTGAAACATAAACTTTAAAAATATTGTATTGGGTGTTTAAATATGGCGTAAATCTGGGAAAATGGACAGAAATTAATTTGGGTATTCTAAAATGGGCGTTGTAAACCAGAAACAACTAATTAAGAAATAAAAAATCTATAATTGGGATATTGGGTGGGAAAATAACAATAATTGAATATCCATAAACAGATAAAAGCAAAAATTAAAATTAGAGAGTAACTTAATTAAGTTTTATTTAATATTTTATTAAATTCTAAAAATGGAAGGAACACAACAACAGACTATCATTGCACCTGTTGTGCGCCGCGGTCGCGGTCGCTCCCGCAGGTCAAAGATTAGAGTTAGTGCAACCCAAGTGCCTACTCAAGGAGGAGACGGGAAAGGAGAGTTCCATAGTGACGCTGCACTTACACAGCTGGTTCAAGGAGCACAAGCTGCTAGGGTGTGGAGCAAAAACCCTTGGGTCCCAAAGCTGACCCGGAAGCCCACCAAGGTCACCACTATAAAGAAAGTTAGAAACAAGGAAGTAGAACTTACTTCATATGTGTTTGACGTTGTGTACCTGCAAGAGTCGGTCCCATCAGCCATGCTGGAGAAGGTGAAGCCTGTACTTGATACTAGCTACAAGCCCTATGTCAGTGATGGCAATCAGGAAGAGGACAAGGAGCCTGAGTTCTTCAGAACTGACGAGGGACAGTCGGTGCTCAAAAAGGTTGCTGCATTTTACACCAAGGTGCCCATGCCCTGTGTTGTGCCCAATGCCAACAAGTCAATCCCCACCTCTAAAAAGCCCACTCAGAAGCGCATCCCCAACATTAAACACATCATCCTTCTTAAGCTAATGCATGAATCAGGCAATTACAAGGCAGCCACAGCCAATGTTGGGGTGGATCCCAAGTATGCCAGCAAGACCTTTAACAAGTTCATTGATACTGGCTGAGTCCTTGCTGTGGAGAAATCCTTGCGCGTTTCCACTATGCTCACCAAGGAGCACAAATGGGCAATCCCACAATGGATAACCCGGGACTGCCATCTTGAACTGGCAAATATACATGCAATGATCAAGTCCACTTTTGGGGTTGAGGCTTCCATTTCCTTTTACTACCATCTGCTGAAGAAGATGTGCTTTTCCTGGAAAAAGCTCAGGGTATCTCCGTACAATTGGATAGCCCAACCAACATTGAGACCCAGAAAAACTACACAGAGGCATACACTGCCCTCAAAGCCAAGAGGACATTCAAATTTACTATATTGACAAATTTGCATTTGCCTTGTCTATGCGCAATGCATATGGCTATGTCCCCAAAGGCTCCAATGACAGGATGGCTTGGCGTACTGCAGTCCGCGCCACAGCCTACTCAATGGTGGCTGCCCTTGGTCCAAAGGGGGTCAAGCTATACCAAATGATAATGTGCTCCCACAACAGCCATACCTTTCTATCATTCCTCTGATTGGTCCAGGAGCACCTGAGGCGCACAAGCCTGGGCTTCACCAACATCATTGTGTTGGACAATGTTGGTCTCCACAAGGTGGCTGACATTCTAGAGGAATTCCCAATTATTGACACCAACAGCGCAGGTGGCCCCAGCAATTGGCCACAGTAAATTTGTGCCTTCTCTTCCTCCCTGCTTATTTGCCCTTCCTAAATCCCATCAAGGAAGTCTTTGGGTGGCTCAAGAGAGTTGTCAAGCAAGGAACCCCAACTGGGACCAAGGATCTCTTTAATTTGCTGTAGGCCAGGATCCACACCCTACCAGCTGAGACTGTGACCAAATTCTATAGCCATGCTGAATTGTTCATCCAAGCGTGCCTAGCCAAACAGCCAATCAATTAAAGGCTTAGTGTGTCCAATTTTTTTATATTCTCTAATTTACTATTCAAGATTTATTAATTATTATTTTATATTTAAATGGTTCCAAGCCCGCAATCACATTCAGCAGCACCATCAATGAAGGTTAGTAATTTATTTATAATAATTTTTTATTGTGTTATCTAAGGGTATCCCAAACACTTGATACTGGATTACGCAAACACATTAATATCACTTTTGGCAAATAAATATAATAATCAAAAAAAGTTAAATGTAATGTGTACAAATCAGAAGTAGATTTTATTGAAATATATTATTATGCTTTTATTAAGACCTTCTCTGGGATATATTCTTCAAATCTCGTTTGCTAAAATAAGAATTAGAAAATTTTATTATAATAAAAATAATATAAATTGCAATGTAATTATTTGGAAGAGAGAATTTATTAAGAGCGTCTGTAGTGAGTTCTTCTGTATGTACTCACCTCGCAATGGAGGTGGCGCACAGCCTCCACCTCCACATAATGAACAGTGGATACACCCTTATTAAAAAACGTCTGCCTGCTGGTGAATGGGAGTAGGGTCAGGTGCAAATGAAGGAGCAGTTTCTCTGGCGGGGCTGAAAACCCGTAGATACCAGCCAGGACCAGGGCGTCCTGGATGACATGATCCACTGAGTCATACCCAGGGGGACCTTCTTCCTGTCCAGGGAGAGCCTGGCCTTGTCAATTCCTAGAAGGACCCCGTTGAGATCCTCCATGCTGGCACCCATTCTGAAGTAGAAAAGATACCTGAGGTAAACCACCAGATGAAGCCTTTGCCCAGCAAAGGCTTCCGTAAACTTGCATAATTTATTGAAAACCACACTGATCTTCTTATTATGCTTGGTCTTTGCAAAGGTCAGCTCCATGGCTGCAGGGACCCCTGTCTTGTTGACACTCCAGGCCAACTCCAAGTCGGCAAGGAGGATTTTGTCTTCTTGACAGCTGTTGCATCTGCAACAGCCAATTTTCCCACCGCACGCCCAAAGTTGTCCAGCAGGTAAGAAATCATGTGCTCCAAGGGGTAGCAGAAGCAAGCAGCCACATGGGCCTGGCCCATCTCTGGTACATTCTTGAATGAGAGTGTTGCCAGGACGTCCCAAACAAGCTCAATGGAGTTTACACAGTAAACTCCACTGAGGAATACCGGGTCCAGGCAGACCAGTTGGGCATTCTTGTAGGCAGTAACTGCCCACTCGGATGCCCCCTTGCCATGTGTCAGCCCAACTAATGCCTCCTGCGACATTGAAAAGGACCTGTGGATGCAGTCCTCCAGCTCCCTCAAGACAGGGGGGACAGATACAGCTGCTTGGCCACATGATTGGCGTAGTTGGCGTAGAATGTGGCAGGGACAAAGGGGACCAGGACTTGGCAGAGTTCACCATCTATGTTCTCTAAAAAACAGGTAAGTATTTACAAATTTTTATTAATTTTATTTTTTTTATGTTACATTCACGTGTTTCTTCCTTGCTGGCTGCTTCAGCAGGATTGGCCATTCTTGGCACAAGCAGTTGTGCGGGCAATTCTTTATCCTCTGTTCTGGCATGCTTGGCAGGTTTGAGATGTTCATACATCTCTGGGTCGTCAACCCAGACAGACAGTGCAGTAAGATTGTATGCCTTAAATTGCAGGCCCTTGACCATTGTCTTCTGGATGTTGAGAAGACGCTTGATGATCCTCTCAGGGGTGTCTGGTATTTTCATGATTAGGGCGTTTGCAGACACCTTGTCAATTTTTTCCCCTGTAAGGACGGCAGCCTTGACTTTTGCCTTGACCTTGCGATTAATGTCTTTGATTTTGGCAATTGCCAAGTCAAGATCCTTTAAAAGCTTCTCCAATTCTCTCATTGATTTTTTACTAACCTTTTCATATGTTTTATGGCTTTTGCCCCAATAAATTCTGTATTATTTTGATATTGTTGTCTCTGTTTATTCCTTTTTGTTTTCCCATTTACTACATTATCCCATCTTTTATCTATTTTGTATATGTTTCACTGTCAAAACCGCAGGCTTGACCTGCCAGCAAGGTTCCAACCAAGCAGGTTTGTGAACCGCAATCCAATTACCTGGTCACTTGAAGCCAGACTAGGAAGTCAACTCAAATTACCAAATTCAACAACATGAACATATGATGATCCTTAATGGTGGATACCTTGTTCTGGCGCTTGACTCATTACCAGGATTAAGCCACCCCCTTCTTCCATCCAACTGTGTGTGATCAACAATCATGTTCCTGTTATCCTTGATTCACGTCAACTATACAATCCCTATCTCTCAATAAAGATTATTATCTAGCTTCTAAATATTTTCCCCCTTATAACTCTTCTAAAACAGCACAGTTACAACATTGGTAGCACAGGTAGGTTCTCCATCCTACCTCATCTTGAAAAATTCCGCCTGTTGCCTGCACGCACCGTGGCCAAAAAAAACTTGACAGAATTAAGTCTGGCCTCCCACCCAACTGGACTCTGTACACTCCTGGTGCAGAGATACCTGATGGCTTTGTACTGTACCAGAACATGGTGATTCCACTACCCGCCTTCAACGCCATGTCTGCACAAGGTTTCTTTCAGGCTCCCTCCTCAATTCTGCAACCAACCAACAAAAGCGCCATGCCAGCCTACGTAGCTCAAAGACTGCAAAGCACCGCCCTGGAACCTTTTGCCGGGGACAATAACAAAAACGCTGCCACATGGATCCAGTCCGCCCAGAGCAAGCTGGCCCAGATAGAATGCCCTCAGCAATTTTGGATTGCGGAAATCTCCATTTGCCTGACCCATGACGCTGGCACCTGGTGCAGCAAGTGGCACAGGAAGCACGCCAACAAAAATTGGGACACCTTTAAGCAGGACTTCCAGGCAAGATTTGTGCTTAAGGATACAGAGCTCATGATAATACACTAAGTGAAGAACCTAACCCAGACAGGCACTGTGAAGGAACTCACCTGTGACTACAAAGAACTCCAACTTTGTGCACCATCTGACATGGCCTTTGACACCCCAGCCACACACCTAATGTACTACAAAGCCCTCAAGTTGCACATAATGAGACATGTAAACCTGGACCAGGTGACCAACCTGCAAAGCCTGTACCGTGAAGTGGAGAAAGTGGAGCAAACCTCCAATGCACTTCACAAGGCTCAAACTGGAAAACAAGAAAGACCCAAGGACTCACACCCAGGTGGGAGCTCCACTTGTCCACCCCCTGGAGTTAACAGGAGTAACATCAACCACAAACCCATGGGTTCAAATGGACATGGAAATGGAAACAATGGCCAGTCAAATTGTACTCATTTCTGTATTGCTGCCACGCAAGGCAATCAAGATAAGGGAAAAGCCTGGGGAGAGCATTAAGCAAGCCAAGCTCTCCCCACACAACTCCCAACTACCCAATGATGAGTACCAACCCAAGGATGTGGACCAATGTCCAATGATCCAAGTACCCTTGCAGGACCCAGTACTGTACACCATTGCCAGACATCCCAATAAACTGATGCCTTACCCTTTCTGCTTTCACAGTTACACAGGCTCAGCACTGCTGGACTCAGGTGCAGATCAAACATTAGTCAACAGTAGCATTGTGGATAAGTTCAAGCTAGCCACTAATCCTTTGCAGATTAAAAACATGGTCCTGGCTGATGAATATCACATTGCTGTGACAAAGGAAACTGCCCCCTTCTCTGTCATGCTTGAGAACCTCCACTCCACCATCCAAGGTCCTGTCATTGACTTTCCCAAGTTTGACATTGTACTGGGACTAGACTGGTTACAGAAAAACAACCCCCACATTGACTGGGCAACCTCAGTGTTGACCATCAAGCGTGAGGGTCTCAACCACCAGATCTGCCCTGACTCTGTGGACCAACTGCTACGCAACCACATCTTTATATGTATCGCAGAGACCCAGGACAAGGAGAAAGACCTGAAGGCAATTGACTGGGACTTGTGCCAATACAAGATCATACACTTCAAGGACCACCGGGATACCTCCACACCGCAGGACTGTGACATTGTGGCCTGCCATCCAGAAATCTTCAAGGAAGTGCTATCCAGGCTGCCACCTGAAAAGCATATTCAGCACTCCAACAACTCAAGGGGGATGTACCCAAGGTGCTCCCTATCTACAGGCTGACCCCTAATGAAGACAACACCTTACGTGCCTACCTCAAGGAGGCATTGAAAAAAGGACATATCCACCCCTCACAGTGTTCCTTTGGTGCTGCTGTATTCTTTGCGGCAAAGAAAAATGGCACTCTTCAACTGGTTACAGATTATTGAGCCCTAAACAAAGTTATCATCAAGAATTGTTACCCGCTCCCACTCATTGACAGTCTCTTTGACGCCTTGGGCAGCACCACAGTTTTCTCCAAGATTGACCTAACTGCAGGCTACAACCAGATCTGTATCAAGGATGAAGATATTCCCAAAACAGCCTACTGCACTAAATACGGCTCATAAAAGTGTGTGGTACTCAACTTCAGAATGACAAACATCCCATCAACTTTTGTGACCTTCATGAATGAGGTGTTTGCCCCCACATTAGCAAGCACGCCTTATTATACCTGGACAACATTATTGTCTATAATCTCTTGGTAGAACAACACTGCAAGGACCTTGAGGCAGTCTTTGCCACCCTGGCACAACACAAACTGTTGGCCAAGCCCTCCAAATGCCAGTTCTTCCAGGAGCAACTACCCTTCCTGGGACACATAGTCTCAAAGGACAGCATCAAACCCAACAGTCAAAAGATACATGTCATCTGCAAGATGCCACCACCCAATTTATAAGTTGGAACTCTGCACCTTCTTGGGAATGGTGGCCTATATACACCACTTCATACCTGACTGTGGTGTCTTGACTGATCCTTTATCCGCCATAACAGGCGCCAAATCCAAGTTTGTATGGACCCCCCAATGTGACCTCTGTTTTAGACGCCTCAAGGAGAAACTCACAACAGCTCCCATCCTGCAATACCCCAAACAAGACGGGGAATACCAAATGGAAACCGACACCTCAGATGCATCCATTGGGGGAGTACTACAAATCAAAAATAATGACAGTGACTTCCTGCCTGTGGATTATAAATTGCAAAAACTGACAGATGGCAAGTGTTAATACCCTATCCACAACAAAGAACTGTTGGCCATTGTGCACTGCCTAGTCAAATGGCGCTGTTACCTGGAACAGCAGGAAGAATTCACAGCACTAACTGATCATAAGTTGCTCATCTATTTCAAGACACAGGCAAACTTGTCACGCTGCCAAGCATGGTGGATGGAAATCCTAGAAAGGTTTAACATGCTCATCTAATATAAGCCCAGGGCCAAACTTGCCATGGCGGACGCCCTGTCCCGCCTGTATGTCCGCGCTTCAAGGGGAGAGAATGGGCTTGACCCAGACTGGCCTCTCCTAGTACTACAAACAAAAGACAAAGGTTCCCCCCTGGCACAAATGACATAAAAAAGAAACAGTTATCAAGAATGAACACCTATTTGCTGATGTATATGGGACCCTACATAGAAAAATGTCTGATGGCACAACCATTCCCTACATCCCCACGCATCAGCAGGTAGACACCATCCTACGCTATCACAGAGACTTTGGGCATACCAAGAGCCAGAACCTATATGAGTTCCTCAAGAATAAGGCCTGGTGGCCAACCTTATATCACAATGTCCAAGAAGCTCTAGACCAATGCAAGGTATGCAAAAAGTTTTCCAAGAGCAAAACCCCGCCAAAGTCAGTACTCCCCATCCACACACAACTAACTTTCAAGGTATGGGCTCTTGACATTGTTGGCCCCATGCCAGGAAAGCACAATGACAAGAAATACATCATCACTGCCATTGACTTTGCTACAAGATGGCCAGTAGCCCAAGCAATAAGGGCACACACTGGCAATGATGTATGACAATTCATTGGCAAAGAGATAATCAGCAAGTTTGGAAAGCCAGAACTCCTGATAGCCAATGGAGGGAAAGAATTAACCTATAAAACCACCAATGTATACCTCACAAAGAATGAGGTCAAACACACCGTAACAACGCCATACCACCCACAGGCCAATGGATGTGTAGAGCGGCTCAATGGTAGCCTCATGCAAGCCTTAGCCAAACTCACTGCCGGGAGACCTGAGGACTGGTATAAGCAGCTTTCAACTGCATTACTTGTGTGTCAAACCCAAGTGAGCAGATCCACCAGGAAAAGCCCATTTGAACTGGTATACAGCACACAGCCAAATATCATTCAGGCATTGACAGGACCTAAACCTGAAATTCCAAGTGAAGTCCCTCCATGCTCAGACCTTCATGTTGTAAAAGCTAACAGCAAACAAACAGTGAGGGAGAACAAACGTTTACAAAAGACCTTTGTCCTCATCTGCAATAGACATGAAGTTGGGGATAAAGTTTGGGTCATGAATGTTGACAAGAGCAAGCTACAATCCAAGAAAGTCGGGCCTGCAATCATTCTAAAGGTAAACAACAATAACACTTACCTTGTGCCAGGGCTTAAGAAAACATAAGCAAGACAAAACCCTACACCATGATTGCCTGATACCCTGCAAAGCGAGACAAAAACAACAAGAAACCGCCCTGCCCGCCACAGAACAGCAATTAATCCAATATGGCGCCCGGGCTCCTGACAACCTCCCTGACAACCTGCCCCCAGAGGAGGCCAACCTTCAGTTGGGGGGGGGTCAAAACCGCAGGCTCAACCCACCAGCAAGGTTCCAATCAAGCGGGTTTGTGACCCACAATCCAATTACCCAGTCACTTGAAGCCAGACTAGGAAGTCAACTCGAATTACCAAATCCAACAACATGAACAGATGTTGATCCTTAATGGTAGATACCTTGTTTTGGTGCTTGACTCATTACCAGGATCAAGCCACCCCCTTCTTCCATCCAACCGTGTGATCAACAATCATGTTCCTGTTATCCTTGATTCACATCAACTATATAATCCCTATCTCTCAATAAAATTTATTATCTAGCTTCTAAATATTTTTCCCTTGTAACTCTGCTAAAACAGCACAGTTACAACATTACGCTCATCTCAATATATGTTGTTTGCTTTGTGTTAGAATTGTTTCCTTGATTACCATATTATTTTTGGCGCTTTGCACAGCCCCTTGTGAAAATATTAACAACAATTTGGTGATCAGCTAAATTTGAATTAAAAAATTATAGGTTAATTTTTTTTAGATAAAGTTGTTACTGATCCAAATTCAAAACCTTAATGATAAACTTTAAGCCAATCAGAAGCCAAGTGACAAAGTGATTGTTGTGACATAAAGGGTCATTCAATAATTCTTTGGTGTATGTGTGTTAATTAATATGATTGACTGGTTGTTTTGCCATTGTTTGCCATTGCCGCTGTGGCGAGTTGTTGATGGACTAGTGCTAACCCAGCAGCTGATTGGGCACTAGTCCATCAACAACTTGCCACAGCAACAATGGCGTGCAATGGCAAAATATCCAGCCAATCATATTAATTAGCGCACATACACCAAAGAATTATTGAATGACCCTTTATGTCACAACAATCAATTTATCACTTGGCTCCCAATTGGCTTAAAGTTTATCATTAAGGTTTTGAATTTGGATCAGTAACAACTTTATCTAAAAACAGTTGACACATAATTTTCTAATTCAAATTTAGCTGATCACCAAATTTTTGTTAATATTTTCACAAGGAACTGTGTCTGGGTACTAAAAATGACTGTGTTCTGGATCTAGATACATGGCATAGTAAATATATGATTTTATAGAAATAAGCTTAACATAAAGAATAAAACCAACTATAAACAAAGAGAACATGAACAATTGAAATTCAAAATAAAGATAATATAAATAGAAAATTTTTGGCAACAGGGGGTTTATTGGGGTGGGGAAGAGTGATGCCTAGGAGCCAGAATAGCGTGGGAAGGAAGACGTAGAGGCGGTGCTGGCCTGGGGGGTCTGGGATTGGGTGGGTTGGGCTTGCAGGTGAGGGGTGTTGGTGGTGGGGGTGGAGGCAGGAGGATTTTGCGTGATGGCTGCTATATAACACTTGTTGTATTCCTCATTGGTCATTGGCTAGATGGGCTGGTAGGTGGCAGTGGCCTGAGGTGGAAGGCGCTTGTCTTTCTGTGATTGGTTGCCCATGTTCACATGAAAGACAATTTGGGCAAACAAGTCAGCCACCATTTGGCAGCCAAAGAGAAAATTGTGGTCAAGGACCCCAAGATAGAGGTCGTTGAAAGCCTGAGGGCGGCGCTCCTGTAGTGTATCTCTAATGTTAAAGAAGACAACATCAGCCAGATGGATGTCTGCATGGCCAGCTGGGTACACAGAGGCCTGGTGCCCACGTTGCTGGATGACCTCAAGGGTGGTGGAGCTACTCTCCATCTGATGGCTCAAGAAAACCCAGTACTTGGAATTTGAGCCATCCCAGGAGTTGAGTAATCCACTAAGGATGTGGCTGTATGAGCAGCTATCAATGAAATCTGGGTTTTTCTGATAGTAGACAAAACCCTTGGCTGAAACAGCCAGAAATGCACCAATGAAAGTCCCCTTCTTGACCTTCTTCCTTCCATTCTTGGTGGCGGCTTTTCCTTGGGTGCCAAAATCATCAAAAGCTATTAATAACTTGTAATAAGAGATGAATATGACATCATCAGTTATACTAGTCAGGCATTAGACCAGGGTTGATTCAATGGCAGTGTCATACGGGGAATCCTCAGCGTCATCCCATTGGTTGCCGGCAAAATTGGTAAGAACCTGTATAGAAGCCACCTTCCCATACATCCAGAGTTGCACCATGCGCTCAGACACCCAAATGCCATGGTGCGCAAGTTGCTTCCAGACCTGGGTCAAGGGAAGCTTGGAATCCCGCTGGAGGAGGTCAAGCATGATTGGGTATGCCTCAGATATTTGTGACTTGGGGGCCTTCTTGGGCTTCTTGGCCGTCCCAATCAAATTCACCCTGTTCATCAGGTTGTTGGATTCCTGCATGACAGTAGCTTGGGTAAATTGCAACTGGGCAGCAATCTGTTCCCAGGACAGACCCTGTAGATTCAGTGCCACAATTTCCTGAAGAATTTGGGCAGTGATGATTTGTTGCTTGGGGCGCTGGGCTGGGGGAGCTGAAGCCTGATTGTCTGTAGGGGGGCAGGTTGGCTGGTGGCAGGAAGTTGTTCCAAATCAAGGTTGCCATCCTAATTGGTTGTTTGGTGGGCAGCTTGTGCGGGGGTGGGTACGGGAGCAGGGGCAGAGCTAGACACTAAGTGACTCTCAAACAAGTCAAAGCCATAGGGGTCAGTGGTCAGGTACAGGTCAGCTTCCTTGTTACCCACCTTAAAGGCTTGGGTGTAAACAGGTGCCTCCATGCTCTGATCCTTGCCTCCATTGAAGCTGGCTTGGCTGCTTGTGTCGTTGAAGATGTTGCTGTTGAAAACCATTGTAAAAAACCTAGGATAAAATCACTAAAAGTAGAAATTTTAAAATTTAATGATTTATTTTTATTGTAATCTTGAGTCCATATTTGGAAGGTTCTCCAAACCATTCCATACAAATCTGGATCCATAAAATAAATAAAATGCCTTTGTTCCTAAATTAGACAGATGTTGATTGGCTGTTAAACTGTTATATTTCTATTTTAGGCTGCTCATACTACACATCTTGTGTGAGTTCATTTTGTTTTGTGCTTGTGGAATCTTGCTTCTAGATTGCTCAAATTTTGCTTCATTTTAGTCCTTCTGTTGGTACCTCATATGAATCCTGATTGGATTATAATATACTCTGGAACAGCATCCATCTATTTCACTTGTTGCGTCAGTTCATTTTGTTTGTGGTTTGAACTACACCGCTTGATGTTTGATATAATTTTGTATAATGGGCTAGTGAAATTTTGTTTTTTTGTTTGAAAGTTCATTTATTAACTGAAATTTTATAAATTAATTGAATCCTGAATCTTGCACAACTTGGATTTTGTTCAAATCTGAAATCATTTTATTTAAATCTGAAGTATTTTTGGTTGCCGCCATAGCTTTTAAAACTACTGTATTTAAAGTTTAATATTTAAATTTAAATATTAAAATTATAATAATAATATATAATAATATATATAAATATATTATAAGACAGTAGTTATAGTAAGCGTCAGAAATCTGTGGACTGTGGTATTTTATCATCTGCCAGATGATATCCTAAGTCTTCTAACATTAGGAAAGTACAGAGAACCTGTGACTTTGGCATAACCTGTGGTCCAGAATACTTTGTTGTCTGCAGAAGTAGCAAGTCTGAATGGGCCCAAAGCCCAAAGGATTTGGGACAGTTCTTCCTACTTCTGGATACAGTTCATATATGTGGTCTCTATATTTTACTATAGATAAATATAATTAATGATGACAGTATCATCTTTTGCTCTACTAATAAAGCCTAAGAGAGGATCATATTAAGTAAAAGGGACTTGGATCAATCATAAAGTCAATACAGAATCATCAGTCTTTTTTCTAATGGACTGGCTTTAAGGCGGCCTTCCTGCCTGCCTGAATTTTATCCAAGTTAACTCACAACACTAGGAAGAGACTGAAGTAGCATTAGGTCAATACAGCAGGGGGCCCTGCCTTTTCTGGAAGGATTTTCTTGAGGCTTGCTTGACAACTTCCTTGGCTTACTGTGTTTGTTCTAGACACACCGCACAGCTGAATCTCTTTTCAGCTGCCTGCCTGGGCCACTATCCAGGGCTAGCTAGCCAGCAGTTGGCTACTAATTCACAAGATGATTGTTACACTAATCAGAGCTACTCTAATATAATAGGCTTATAGCCTTTTATCTTGGAGTGTTTGGTCCGGTAGCCCAGTCCATGTTGGACTCTGCTAGACATAATGTAGATGGCAGTTCTTATGACATCCCTCTTATTCTAGGATACAATTTAAGTTTAGAATAGTAATTATTATGAAGTGCATATAGAGGTGCTTGATGAAAGGAACTAATTAATGAGTAGTAATTGCATGTTCCATTCATTAATTGCAATATATGAATTTTTTAATGCCAGGATATGATTTGGTCATTGATTCATTGATCCTGCAGCCTGCTGCCCGCATTGTTCTGTTGAAACCATTCCAAAGAGTGATTGACAGCTGGCCTGCAATAATTGGTTGAATCTGTTAATTAGTCAATATCCCAAAATCCTGACAGTAAGCAAACACGGTAAATAATAAAATATGATTTAAAAATGTGTTTATTTAGTTGCTTGTTGAGTACGGGTTCATATATTATATAATTAAACAACAAGAACTGAATTTATCTGCATCAAGCGGCCCGCTCCACTTATGTTCTAAACAAGTGATTGTTTAGAACTCAAATTACCTTTCCCTTGTAATATGGTTTGATAAATATATACTTTTTATGCTTAATCCGCATCATAAATACTAATTAGTAAGAGATACATGAAAATCATTGGTTTTTGTGCTGTGGTGCTATAGTGGCACTAAATCAATAAGGTCAGATGATGACTTGCAAGGTCAAATTTGTGGCTTAAAAAAGACAAAGTACCAAAAAGGGTTCACAATTATTTATATAAAATTATTCTATTTCTATCTTTTTAAATCTATTTATTTGTTAGCTCTACATTCAATACAATATTTGGTGCATCTTAATAAAAATATGTGTCTCTATATCTAGTATAATTAATTTTACTTAACTTTTGTATGTATTCTTATATGACTATAATACAATTCAATGTCAAGTCATACTATATAATTAATATTTTTTGAGTCCTAATAAAAACAAAATAAATAAAAACAAATAAATAAATCAATCCAGAGCACCCATTTATCTGATTGGCTCAGAGTTGAGAGCTTTTGGAAGGAAGGATTCCAAGTGCTCATAAAAAGCTGCCACTACATTGGGTGGCATTGAAATTTGGCTGATCTTGAGAATATTGAAGAGATCCTTGGTGTCCTGAGGGAGGCCTTACTTCACCTTATTTTTGATCCACCCAAAGACCTACTCAATTGGATTCAGAAATGGATAATAGGTGGAAGGAAGAGGAGTCTCACTGGGCAGTCAGCCAGGAAGTGGCTGGCCAAATGGCTATTTTTATCTATTGGTGAGAACTCTGACACAACCAAATCCGCCTTGTGGAGTCCAACATTATCTAACACAACAATGTTGGTTGTGCCGCTGTAATTGATCTGGAGGTACTCCTTTACGGCTTGGAGAAAATTGAGAAAAGTCCTGCTATTGTGGGAACCCTTGATCATTTGATATTGGTCCAACCATCAAGGACCCAGAAGCACAACCATGAAATATGTCTGGGAACAGACAGCTGCACAATGTGCTACACCATCCTTGGACTCTTTCTCAACCCACCCCTTCCTAGACCTGAGTGAGGAAGAAAACATAAATTTGTTGATGTAAAAGAATTGGACATTTATAGTCTTCTTGAGAGCCACATAGGTCTCAGTATAAATGTGTTAATCCTCAATTGTTTTGTTGCTGTTCCTATTCTGCAGAGAAACTATGAGTACCTTCCACTAGAAGCCCAAATCAACCATTGCTTGGTAAACAATAGTTTTAGAGACAGGAAGCCCAAACTCTGTGGAAAGCATTGATTGGACAGCAAGTGAGTTCAGGTGACAATCCTTGGCTACCCACTGTTTTATTGTGTCAATGTGAATAGGCTGAAGTAGGCTGGGCTGCCACTTATCCTTGATGGATTTTGCAATTTGACCAGTGTTGCCATATTTGGCATTGAGGTTGCCAACATACCTGGCCGTGACACAAAATTGGGACCCAATATCCTGAACTGCCATTTCCCCATTTAAGCGGTTGAGGAGAGCTTAACGCTCACTATCTGTCAACCAACGCCAGCCCTTGGCAGGTACCGCGGCATCCTGGATGGCAGGCTCAACACAGGGGATGGGGACCTTTGTGTAGAAGGTGGGATCACGCTTGGTTGCGCTGGTGCCATCAATGGTGGCATACATCACAGGTGCAGATGGCTCCTCAATTGTGGCCAATGGCTCATAGGAGGTGTCAAAGACGCGGGGGCAGGAAGTGGCAATTCTTGGATCAAGAGTACGGGGTCAGGTGACAACTGGGTACACAGTGGAGGTGTAGATAACCTCAGTGTTCCCAGTGACCCTGGTGTAGGAGACTTTTGTGACAGGCCTTGAGAGCGGCTTCTGTATGGGATTTAAGCTGGTTTTTCTGGCTTGTGACACAGGAGGTGGTTGGCTGGCGCTGATGCCTTGGGAGGCCTGTGTATTGGCATTACTCCCCTCAAGTTGGATCTGGGTCTATTCTTGGACTCTCTGGGACACCCTTGTGGACAGGCTGCCCCGCAGGCTGGTGCAGGAGCAGGTTGGGAATGTGATTGACGGTCCATAAAAATAAAATAAAAAATATATTTTAGATTAAATATGTATTTATTTGGAGTTATTGGTTTAGTTGTGGGAAGTTGTTTTCTCTTGAGTTAGCCTTGAATAGTAGCAGAGTTTTTATATCTGTGATTTGAAGTGAATAATATTGTATACTTTCCAGGTTTGGATAATTTTAAAGTTTAATAACTTTTTATGTCTAATTATGGTTATCAATATTGAATTTTTAGTTTGATTTTTGTTGTGGTGGAGCTTCTTGATTTAGGTTGGTGTTTCCTAGTGTGCTTATTGTACATTCAATTTAATTTCCAGTTCCCACAATTAATATCTGAGTTTACTAGTGGCATTCAAAAGTGATTTGAAATTTGGTTCTTGGATTTGACAATCCCACAATTTCAAAAAACATAGTAAACTTAATGAAAATGGCTGATGGATTTGAACGCTTCAAATCTGATTCCAGTTAATTCATTTCTTCTATTGGAAATATGCTGTTTGACTTGAAATTTGAAAAGTGTCTATGAGTTCCCAAATTTTTAAAAATTCAAATAAATATACAAAAAATCAATTTAATTAAAAAGGCCATCCTGCAAAAGTGATTCAAAATTTGGACCAAGGATTTGACAATCCTGCATTTTTACATTTAGCTTCTGAATTTACAGTAAGGGATTTTACTGAATTAATTTTTAGTAAATTTAATTTTAAAAGTTGACTGCTAAGCCAAAAGCTCAATTTAGCTCTTCCTTATATTCAATCCTGTATATTCATCTTTGAAAGTACACAGATTGAATTCAGTGGAGTGTGGTCTAAATTATATTGAACTGAAATACAAGACACACAAACTTTTATATATTTTTAAATAACTATTTGATTTTTAAATTATTGGCTAACCTCATACAACTATATCAAATATTTTTATCTGTATAGATTGCCCAACTCTAGAATAGGTGGATTAAAATTAGAAAGGAAGCTGCAATTGTTTTAGATGCTTTTATATGAATGGATGTTTAAACTCTGCTGATGATTGAATTGACTGATGAAAAGAGAGCTTGATCAGTTTTAAATATATTTAATTGAAAAATATACATAAATTTTAGTTTAAGTACAGGATGGTTGGCTTGGAAATTTCAAATCTATCTATTCCAAAGTGACATAATATAATATATCACTTGGATGCATCAGCTGACTCAAGTGGCTGCATATTGTTTCAGAGTAAACTTTGCATGCTACAGCTTCATCCCAAAAGAACATCAGTGAAGTAAACTAACAATGATAAAGTTATGTTTTAATATATATTTTTCATAAAATCTAGAGGACGTAGATCAATTTTTCATATGGTTCCAATCAAAATGGTACCAAACATGATAGCTCTAGATGCTCTAGATGCTGGGATATATAGTTAAGTGCTGGAATTGGGTTCATATCATAATCAAAGGCTTGGACTAGGACTGTGTTGGATTTGAGACAAGTGGCTCCTTTTCTTAAAATGAGCCACTGTCTCAAATCCAGAGATAATTTTGAGAAAACCTTCTCAAAGAAGATTTTCCTGGAATCATTTCCATATTGAAAATCCGGATTTCTCCAGATTTTTTTTAAATAAAAATTATTTTTTTCTTTTCTTTCTGTTTTTAAAATTTAAAAAATAATATTTTGAATTTGCTTTTTATTCAAAAACAAATTTTTAGTTCAAATATATATGTTATTTTGACTCATCCAGAAAACAGAATGCCGTCTGGGGCCTTCTTTTTGAAATTTTGGATTCCCCCAACGTAGGGGAATCCAAAAGAAGTAGTTGGGGAAGGGAGGATGGGACAATTATGGCAAATGCTGTAAGCATCACTTTTTTGGGCCAACACAGCCCTAGCTTAGACTCAATCTGATATTATCTAAATCTACTTTTAATACACACTACAAAAACTAAAATCAATGTATCTCAGTGAATACTAAGCCAGTTTTATTATCCAATGGATTGATTTAAAGCTGCATAATAGATCTACACTTTAAAGGGATTTAAAAATCAAATACTAAATTCCAAAATAATTTTTTTAGTTTTACTGAACTTAGTAGTGATATTATACTTATAAAGGTTTATTTTTTATTTATATTTGTGTTGCAACATCTTTGATTACTCCCTCTTGGGGAATTAACGCCCCAAGTAATTCACTGAACAAGTCACCAAATGGCTCACCAACTAACCATTAAGTCAGTGGTACTGTTATTATTTGTCTATCTATTACAGGGATCAAAAAATCAGATCCTAAATAGAACACAACTTAAATAAGCCTCATGACTTAAGAGGAACATTGCTTGGATAAGCTCCATGACTCCCATGACATACATGGACAGTATGTAGCTTTCCATGATACTGTCAGGGATTCATCCTGTGGGGGGGGGTTCTTGAGGACTTGCGGGCAGATGGCCCACAGACCTGGAGAGAAAGGCCCACCAGAGGATAGGAGCTAACTTTACAACATATGACAAGGATTTGCTTATGATGGCCCAGGGCCCATTTGAGGGAACCATAGAATCCACAAGTCCAGTTAGAGATATGTACATTACTCTAAATAGTTCTGTTTAAGTGGAATTGTGGGCTGTCATAGATTCTTGTGGGTGGTCAGGCTGCAGGGTTAGAGGCAGATTCATTAGAATGTGGTAGGTTGACAGGTAGTAATTTATCTCAGAATAGCAGAGGGGGAACAGTTATCCAGTACCCTTCTTGGAAAATAATCTTGGTTTCTCAGGCTCTGGCTTTGGGGCTGTAGATCAGGATTTCCTCTAGAGTGAACTCTGAATATGCCAGGTTGGGGGATATTCCATGAAATGTACCAGGCCTAAGGGGCTCCATGTCATGAATGACATTTCAATACTTGTATTGAAAACTCAAGAGTTAAACCCCAGTTCCAAGGAGACCAGTCCAGGACCCGCCAATCCGTTAAAAGACGGGCTCAAATTGGTAAATTACTCTGCGTTCTGCCAGCCTACTACAGAGGACCCTCCAAAGATCACTCAAGTCACACAAAGTGGACAGGGGACCGCCCGCTTGTTAAATTGCAAACCTGAGTTAACAAGTTACTCGGAGACCCGCCAGCACCCTAGAGACAATTACCCAAATAGTCATCAGATTGATGCCAACCTTGGGCCACCAAAGACCCAAACCTATGCAGGGGTTGCAACTTGCCTTAAGGAGGTTAAAACAAAAGCTATTTTTAACCTTGCCAATGGCCACCAGCAACTGCCAGTCTCCCGCCCAGAAGGGGTAGTGCAATTGGACTACTAAGGTGACATAGTGAACAGTGGCGGCAAAACAAAGCGTCGCCTTTCCAATTTGCCAGAACAGGCACAGCCTGGATCTGCCGCCCTTGAGACCCCAAGCCAAGACCCACGTCCTGCCAGTGCCTTGTCTGCAAACCTGAACCCTGCAAAAATTGAAGAAGCAAAGTCCCAGGGTATAAAAACCCTGGCGGAACAGCAAAACCCCCATTATCATTCTCAATAATAAAGTTTTATGAACCTTTGGTTTGAACAAATCTTACCCTATCTAGTCTTAGTGATCTTCCATCTTAATTCCAGTCAAGTAGACCACCAGGCCGCCGCCCTCCCCCAAGACCAACCTGCCAAATTGTCCCAGGCATTATACCGTCCCCCGGGAGCCCCCTTTAGACCTGTGCATTTTACTGAATACCCCCCTAACCCGGCCTATTCAGAGTACGACTTGGAAACCATCCTCATTGCTGACCCTTTGGCAAGGACTAGAAGTACCAAGTACATAGGACGCAAAGGAAAGAGGGCCAAGATCCCGCCCTTATTGTTCAAAGACAAGTACAATTACCTGCCTGCCTACTTTGTTCCTATGACTCCTCCTTTAACACCACAACCAGACCGCCCGTTAGAACCCACTGCTGCATCTGAGACCACCTCTACCCAACTGTTTGGAGTACTCTACATTACTTTGACAGGATTAGTAGATTCCATGGTCCCCAACTCCGGACCTTGGTCCTTACTCGGGCGATCTGTATCTTATATTATCAAGTTAGCACCCATTCTATGGTGGGCCCTACCCGCCAGCTTGGCTGTACCTCACCCCAAGCCGCCCAAGGCCTATACTTACGGCTGGCTTCCTGACACTCCAGGTGGTCAATATAGCTTGGGCAGACAGTCTGCAGTTTCTTGGGGTTGATAGACGTGAGGGACAAGGCCACAGAGGTTAGTATGCAAATGAAATAGAACTAAAATCAAAAATGGATGACTTGGTTGAACTAAAGGTTCATGTCACTTTATTGCAAGAATGGTGATGGGTAGTTTCCTGGCGGCCCAGGGTAATAGTATGCCCAGTTACGTTTTGGTTCCTGGTCACCAGTCCCCAAAGTGTGTCCTGGGTCATAGCCAGGGACCAGCTTGGAGGAGTTGTCATTCCCCAACAGTGGTGAGTGGTTGGTCAAAAGCTTGTACTTGGCCTGCATAACTGCAAACTATTCCAGTACCTTTTCCGTTACTAGGCGGGCATCCTCACCATGCACCTGTACTTCAGCAGGTGCTAACCCCTCTGT
The DNA here is from genome assembly GCA_014839935.2 of Entomophthora muscae. Lineage (NCBI taxonomy): Eukaryota > Fungi > Entomophthoromycota > Entomophthoromycetes > Entomophthorales > Entomophthoraceae > Entomophthora > Entomophthora muscae. The sequence goes on from QTSX02005134.1 coordinate 66,833, forward strand.
GGGTATGTATCAATCTTGTAACAACCTAGTAAATTCATTCCCTATTAACTCCCTTTCCCTATCTGTAATCTCAAGATGCCTAGTCAATCTCTCCCACTCCTCCTGGGAAGACTTACTGGTGGCAAATCTCCTACAACTTTGATAATAGGTATCTTCTTCCCCTTGAATAGGCTAAAAGATATGGGGTAGCTCACTCATTAGGCTTGTATTCTAATTACTGGAAATCTGGGCAGGGGTTGTAATAGGCCTTTATTCACGGTCAGAAGGAAGATCCCCTTAGAAACCTTCTGATATAATTCCTGGGTAAGGAAAACAATATGGGTTTGCCAATACTTGGAGTCCTTCAACAATCTCTTGGACTCCTTGTACTTAGTCTTGGGCTCCTGCACCTTTATCTTGGGCCCCTGCAGTCTATTTCAGCTCTAGCTCTTTATCCTTAGCTCTGGCTGCTTTATCTTGGGCTTCTGCACCTTTAGCTTGGTCTTCAGTTCCTTCTGTAGTCCTTGTGGCCTTTTTAATCCACTTGATCCAGTCCCTGAAGAGTCTTGGATTGCTCCCCCTTTTATAGCTCCTTGTTTCAGTCCAAAATCTCTCTTGGAACCCTTGTTTTCAAAAGCTTAAACTATCCAGTTTTTCTCTTTCTACAATATATTAAACTTTAAAACTTACTTCAGCCAATGAAAGCCCTGAATTTTCTGTTTCTGGTCCTCATTTTTTAGGCTTTAAATCTCAAGTTAAAGCCCTCAAAACACGGATTAAATAGACTCTGTCTCACAGCCAATCATATACCTTGATTCAACTTTTTTGCCAAACAGTTTTCCTGAATGACTTGCTCTTGACTATGCTTCAAACTTGAAGCTGTCTTGCTCCGGGTAAACAACTGCTCCACATTTTGAACAGTTTCACTATGATTCCCGTCATATTTCCCTGGCAAACCTCAAGCGCTTCTGCCTATGCTTTACATAGGCAAATTTCAAACCTTTGATTTCACAATGTTTCTCTGTGTTTTTTCACATTTTCTTTAACGTTTTGCAACTTCAAATTTGCCTGTTGCTCACCCTTTTGCCTCTCCTAGTTGTTCTCAGCAAAATTTGCTTATTTGCCTTCACAGTTTCTCTGTCTTGTTTCTGGCCTCTTTCTGGCTCCTTTCTGCTCAATTAAAACTTAATAAATTTACAGTTTAAATACTGTAAATAATTTCTTTCTCTCTTTCTTTCTCTTCATATGATATTTAATTCTTTTATATTGTTGCAACATCTTCAATTACCCCCTCTCGGGGAATTAACACCCCGAGTAAATCACCAAGCGGCTCACCAAGTGGTTCACTGCCCAGCCAATAAACTGGTGGCACCATTAGCAGTTAACCATCTATGATGGGGATCACTCAATCCAGGTCCTAAATGGAACACAACTTGATTAAACCTCATGACTCAAGAGGAAAATTACTCAGATAAGCCCCATGACCCCCATGACATACATGGACAACATGTGACTTGTCATGATACTATATTTTAACCTATATTCATATTCAATAAAGTATCATTCTCTTCTTCAATCTTCTCCTTTATTTTTTATTATACTTCTCAGAAGTACAAACTCAACAGTGATAGCACAGGTAGGTTATCCATACCTACCCAACTTGAAGGAAAAATTCCTCCTGCCGCAACATCTTTGATTACTCCCTCTCGGGGAATTAACACCCCAAGTAAATCACTGGGCAACTCACTGAGTGGTTCACCGCCCAGCTAATAAATTGGTGGCACCATTATCAGTTAACCATCTATGACAGGGATCACTCAATCCAGGTCCTAAATGGAACACAACTTGATTAAGCCTCCTGACTCAAGAGGAACATTACTCAGATAAGCCCCATGACCTCCATGACGTACATGGACAACATGTGGCTTGTCATGATACTATATAATATTCTATATTCATATTCAATAAAGTATCATTCTCTTCTTCAATCTTCTCCTTTATTTTTTATTATACTTCTCAGAAGTAAAAACTCAACAGTGATAGCACAGGTAGGTTATCCATACCTACCCAACTCAAAGGAAAAATTCCTCCCAAGAAAAGAAACCAAACAATGTCACTTCCTAATGGCTGGAGAGACTACAAAGTAGGACAAGATGTTCCCCCAGGCCTTGTCATCTACAATAACGTCTTTGTACCCATTGACAAGTACAACACTCTCAAAGCCCAAAGATTGCTCCCTACCACGCCAACCACAACAGCGCCTACGCAACCTGAGATACCCAATATTGTGTTTCAACGCTTATGTACCGCTGAGATTGGTGCCTTTGCAGGACTACGCCGCAAAAACGCCTCCCTTTGGATCAACAGCATTGAGAGCAAGTTCAAACAAGTGGAGTAACCCCCAAAGTCTCTGGGTCATTGAGATTGCCCTCTGCGCCACAGGGACCGCTTCACGTTTTGTAACCAAGTGGCTAGCTCAACACCCTGACCAGAAGGAAAATTGGGAGGTGTTCAAGGCTGCATTCCTCAAAAAGTTCTCCATGAAGGACTCAGACGTGGTGATTATGACCGAGCTTTGAACCTTCAAAATGACAGGAACACTCAAATAATACATTGCCGCATATGAAGGACTATGTGACTGTGCACCCAATACCATCAACTTTGATGAACCTGGGCCACGTCTGGACTTCTATAATGGCCTTCCCACACACATTAGACGTCAGTTTGACATGACCCGCTGCAAGAACCTCAAGGATGTATTCCTAGAAGAAAAACGCACAGCTCAGAAGTCTGACAATCTACACTTCACCAACAAGCGCAAGGAAAACCCTGCAGCTAAAAGAGAGCCTTGCCCCAATAAGCAAAACAGCCTAGCCAACAATACCCATCCTCAAACCGGAAATCACACTGCACAAGCCAACCAGGCCAGCACCAAAGATACCAACAAGAAGGAAAAAGCTCAGGGGAGTGCTTAGGCAAGCCGCTCTCCCCCTCTTCACAAGACTTGTACAGAGAACAGGATGTGGACTCAATCATCATGATCCAGGTTCCCTCCAGCAATCCCCTACTGTTTGCCGCCCAGACTGGAAATAAACTCCTTACCTATCATTTCTGTTTTTGAAGATACCAGGGCACAGCACTATTTGACACTGAAGCCAATCAATCACTCATTAACAAGAGTTTTGAAGACCTCATGAAGTTAGCTACCACTCAAAGTAACATCAAGAAAGTCATCATGGCAGACAACTGCAGCACACCAGTTACCCACAAGACAAAACCTTTCCAAGCCCAAATTGGAGATGTACAAACAACAATCAGCGGCCCCATCATACAAATCCCCAAATACAATATCATACTTGGACTAGATTGGATGAAAAAGACAAAGACTCACATCAACTAGGACAGTGCCACCCTCACCATCCAGCAAGGAGAAGTCTACCATCACATGTACCTGACACATCTTGACACCCTCATGAGGGACCACATATTTGTAAAGATCATGAAAACGGAGAAAGAAACTGACATCAGCAAAATCAATTGGAGCACATGTACGTATGAAGTCATCCACAAAAAAACACAGAAACTCAACACAAACAGAACCCAATCAGAAACCAGCTAGTCAATGAGTTTCCCTCCATATTCCAAGAAACACTACCTGGGTTGCCCCCTGATTGGGGCATACAACACAAGATTGTCCTAAAAGGTAGTGTGCCTAAAGCACAACCCATCTACTGCCTCACACCACAGGAGGACAACGCCCTGAAGGCTTACCTTGACAATTCACTCAATAAAGGCCTTATCAGACCCTCAAATTCACCCTTTGGTGCTGCTGTCTTCTTTGTGGCAAAGAAAGATGGAGGCCTCTGCCTGGTCACAGACTACAGGGCCCTCAACAAGGTCATAATAAAGAACAGGTATCCCCTGCCCCTAATTGATGACCTTTTTGATGCCCTAGGGGGTCCCAAATCTTCACAAAAATTGATTTGACAGCAGGATATCATCAAATTTGCTTGAAACCTGAAGACATTCCAAAGACCACATTTGAACTGAATACGGTTCCTTTGAATGTGTTGTTCTCAACTTTGGCATAAAAAACGCTCCTAGTACCTTTGTAACCTTCATGAATGAAGTATTTAAGGAACACATTGGGAAAAGAGCAATCATCTACCTGGTTAACATCATCATTTACAGCCCCAACCTGCAACAGCACTGGGAAGATGTCCAAGAAGTCCTCTGTACCCTGCAGGAAAACCAATTGATTGCCAAACTGTCCAAATGTGAGTTCTTCTTGACTGAGCTTCTATTCCTTGGCCATATCATTGGCAAGGACGGTATCAAGCCGGATCCAGACAAAATATGCGCTATAAAAGAGATGCCAGCCCCAAGGAATAAGAGCAAACTCCGCACTTTCCTTGGAATGGTAGCCTATGTACACAGGTTCATCCCTGACTGGGGCGTTCTGATAACCCCCTTGTCAGCCATCACTGGGAAAACAACCAAATTTGTCTGGACATCCTTATGAGATCAACATTTCTGCCAACTAAAAGAACACATGGTTACTGCCCCATCAAGCAAGACCCAAACTGTGAGGGAATCTATGAGCTAGAAACTGACGCCTCTGATTATGCCATAGGAGGAGTCATCTGTATCCAAATGGCCCAAAAGAACTTCCTCCCCGTGTCATATCAATCAAGGAAGCTATTGGACTGTGAATAAAGATACCCCATACACAATAAGAAATTGGTTGCCATTATAAACTGCCTCATGAAATGGCAATGTTATCTAGAAGGAGCCCAGACGTTCAAAGTACTCACCAACCACAAGTTGTTGATATTCTTTAAAAAACAACAACACCTGTCAAGAAGACAAGCCAAATGGATGAGTCTCATACATAGATACCCCATGAAAATTGAATACAAGCCAGGCAGGGAGATGCTTACTGCAGACGCCCTATCAAGGCTATACAATAAACACATCCTTTGCACTGATGGCGACCCCAACTGGCCCATGCTAATCATGGGGAATCTCCAGTAAGGGTTCCCACCTGGCACACCAATGGAAATCTAAGAGAAAGTCCTTAAGAACAAACATCTGTTCAAAAACGTATATGCTACCCTTCACCGAATTCTTCCAAATGGTGACACTGTACCCTACGTCCTGTCAACACAAAAGATTGACACAATCATCTGTTATCACAGAGACTTGGGACACACCTGTAGCAGAAACTTGCATGAATACCTCAAGGCACGCTACTAGTGGCCCAACATGCTAGATGATATCAGAGAGGTACTGAAACAATGTGAGGTCTGTAAGAAGTACGCCTGAACTAAAGCTCCACCCAAGTCAGCAGTACCCGTATCCATCACACAACCCTTCAAGGTATGGTCGTTGGATATTGTGGGACCTATGCCCGGTGAAAGCAAAGGCAAGAAGTACATCATCACTACCATCAACTTTGCAATCAGATGAACCGTAGCACAAGCCACAAAAGAGCACAAAAGCAATGATGTGAGACAATTCATTGGCAAGGAGATCATAGCAAAGTTCAGAAAGCCCAACCTCTTAATCACAGATGGAGGCACTGAACTCAAAGCTATTGACACCAACATCTATCTTGCCAAAAATGGAATAAAACACGTCACAGCCAGCCCATATCACCCACAAGCAAATGGACATGTAGAACAACTAAAGGGCTCTTTAGTGGAAGCCCTCAGTAAGTTATCTGCCAACAATCCAAAAGCCTGGGTCAACATACTACCAACCGCCCTTATGGTCTGCAGAACATGAGTCAACTGCAATACGGGCAAAAGCCCTTATAAACTTGTCTATGGTCAGAAACCCTCACTTGTCAGTACAACCACGGGACCACAACTGCCACTTCCCAAGAAGATACCAGACAGTAATGATCCAAAAGTACTACAAGCCAGAAAAGACCAAGAAAAGATGGAAAAACAAAGGTGTGGGGTTCCTGTCCAGAAGTCCCCAAGTGTGTCCTGGATTGTAGCCAGGGACTGGCTGGAAGGGGTTGTCATTCTCTAGTAAGGAAAAATGTATCTCAGAAATATGTATAGGGGCCGAAATAGGCTTTTATTCTCTCTCAGAAGGAAGATCTCCTTAGAAACCTTCTGGTATATGGCCTGGGGGGGTCAAGGAAACAATATGGATTTGCCAATACTTGGAGTCCTCCAACAATATCTTGGACTCCTTGTACTTGGTCTTGGACTCCTGCACCTAAGTCTTGGACATCTGCCCCTTAGACTTGAACTCCTGCTCCTCAAATGTGGACTTTGGCTCCTTGGAATCAAACTTCCTCACCGCGCTTAGGAACCCGCTCCTTATTCTTGGGCTCATGCTCTGTTATCTTGGGCTTCAGATCTAACCAAGCTCCTGCTGGTGATCAAAAGGCTTCCAAAACCTCTTGGCAGAAACTCAAGAGACCCAGAAGTGTCTTCTCAAAGACCTGGAACGACCTCCAAAAAGACCGTCAAAAGACCCCATAACTTTCCAGCCAGCCACCTTCTTATAGTGTCCTTTTCCCAACGGTTCCGCCTTCAAAATGGCTTTCTTCATAAGCTTAAACCATTGTTGCTCACTTTTTCCTATAATAACTTAAGCTTACATACTTACTTTCTCAAAAGCTTAAAGTATTAATTCACTATTTCCTTGCTTATACTTTAAGCTTTTGGCTTCCAACCAATTATTTTCATCAGAAAACCTGCCAGAACTCAACCAATGAATGCAGAGCGCGGAAATAGACCATTTCTAAAGTTCCACCGGGATCCAACTATGAAACTCATTTTCACAGCTCAAACCGTTCAAATTAACAACTCTTCGTGCACCAAAGCATTAACCAGTCTATTATTCTGGCACCATTTCTTCCTGCATTCAACCCAAACCCGTTTAAATAGTAGAATACTATTTAAATTGTTCTTTCTGGACTTTTTCAACGTTTTCCCCATATATTTACAAATATAGTAAAATCCAAGGAAAACATCCCACCAAAACAACCTTGTATCCCGCTCTCATAGCAACATACCTTCTTCTATCCTAGGAACTTAATAAATAAATATCTTACCCAAACTTCTATCCACATTCCTTCTTGATTTTCATACTAAACCAAGGCAAAATATTCCACATCTTCTCACTTTGGCAAAATCTTGGCTCATTTCTCTGGACCACTAGTTCTTCACCATCATCTTCTGGTCCTCCAGACAGCTTTCTTCAACAACAGTCACTAAACTTTCACTTGGCCAACATAAGCCCCACCTGCAAACCACCAAACATGTGGATCATCACAAAAGGGTTCAGCAGGAAGCAATCCCACTGCAACAACAAAGGTTCCAAGTCAGAGACAAAATCTGGGTCGTCAATCACAACCAACACAAACTAGACCCAGGGTTATGCGGACCAGGCATTGTCATGGAATTTAAGCCCAATAACACCTACCTCATCAAAGGAATTGGAGCTCAAACTGAACTGAAACATATGCATCACGGCCAACTCTGTTTGTGTAAGACAAGATAAGCCCAAAAAAATTCAAGGCTCCCTGTACCCAACACCAAACTGGATCAATACCAAGCCCACATACCAGATACTCTCAAGAAGATTCCCAAGGCTCCGCCTTCCAGCATCCCAGGGGAAGATGTCGCAACATCTTTGATTACTCCCTCTTGGGGAATTAACACCCCAAGTAAATCACTGAGCGGCTCACCAAGTGGTTCACTGCTCAGCCAATAAACTGGTGGCACCATTATCAGTTAACCATCTATGACAGTGATCACTCAATCCAGGTCCTATATGGAACACAACTTGATTAAGCCTCATGACTCAAGAGGAACATTACTCAGATAAGCCCCATGACCCCCATGACGTACATGGACAACATATGGCTTGTCATGACACTATATATTAGCCTATATTTAACTTCAATAAAGTATCATTCTCTTCTTTAATCTTCCCCTTTATTTTGTTTATTATACTTCTCAGCAGTATAAACTCAACAAGATCATATCCTTGGCAGCTTAAAACCCTTATTTAACTGCTTCTTATATTAATATTTCCTCTCCTAAGACACTAAAATCAGCCTTCCAGCTTCTATTTCCAGTCTGGTCAGTCCTTCCAAGTCATCTCCTAGCTCCATAGCTAGTCCTGCACTAACATCTTCTGGTCCTTCAACCAGTTCTTCAACCACACCTTCCAGCTCTTCAGTTCAACCAGCACTTAGTTCATCTTGGTCCATAGACAGCTTCTTTCAGTCCTCAAACAGCTTATCTCATCATCAGTCCTACAGCTACTTCTTTATTATGATCAGCTACTCCTGAATCATGATCATTTAGTCATTCAGCTTATCCTCACTAGGAACCACCTTGGTTCCACCTGCACAATAAACCCTTTTGATTCCAAACTTCAACATGAACCAACATTCCCTCAACTAGTCTTCACTGTGATCATACAGTCCTTCTTACTAGACTTCTTTGCTGATTACATACTATGAAACACCTCAGTTATTTATCTCAGTCCCTGTTATCAGAACCTGTAGACCCAGGAATGAGTCTACATTGAACTGGTGTTTGACTGGGCCCTTGCAAATGGCAATCCACTTAGGCCATCCAACCAAAGATCATCAAAGTCTATGCTGTTGTCTTTACCCACCCAGGTGATTAAGTCTGGGCTTTCAGTTGCAAAGTAATCAGCTTTACTTCCCAGAGGCCTGATCACACTAATTTCTGCAGATGCTTCCCCAAGAAAACCTCCTTGGTGACACCTCTGAGCAAATCTATGTCCTCCAATGCTCACTTTGGGTTCTCCCCAAAGCTCCCATATGGACATAAATGAGGACACCCTACCAGTCTGTTAGGTAGGATGCTTGCTCACAGACCTCTTGTAGGCGTATCAGGGTACATGAAGCCCTCAGAGCTCTTCCCCTTTCTGGCAGCCCACACTACCCGCCAGGGGTCCAAAACTTACAGCCCTGGTAGCCAAGTGGCCTACCATGCTGTCACACTCTTCTACCCTGGTAGCCTGTGTTACCCTCCAGGGTCTAAACATCTTCCAGTCTGAGTAGCACATGCTACCCATCAGGCTGGATCACTCCCCACCCCAAGCAGCTAAAGTTCCCTGCTGAGCTATCTTATTCCTCACCCCAAGCAGCCAAAAATTCCTGCTGGGTGAGGACCTCTAGCACACAGCAGCCAATATAATCTTCTGGGTGAAGACAACATCTACCCCTAGTAGTCTTTTCACCTACTAGCTAGGCCTTACCTTTCCTAGTAGCCATCATTCCCTACTAGGCCTCTATCTGCAACAAACCAACCACATTGTCAATATTCAGCATAGCATCTTTATTTGAAGCCAAATCAACCCTTGCCTGAAAAATTGTTTACATGTGGACCATCACAGTTACCATGAGTAAACTTTTGCAATTCCCTTCAGGCCTGATGATACCGTCTACCAGGGTTAGGCAGCCCTTGGTGGCATCTCTTGTGAGAGATCTTTCATTGGCTGGCTCAAAAATGAGAAGACTCAAATTCCCCTTTTGGGTCGCAGGATTGGTCATCCTTGGGTGGCCCGCATTCCACAGGAAGTTTCTTCAATTCCCCTGCCGTGGTGGCCTCAGATATCTTGGGATCCTTGGCCAGGCCCGCGCTCCCATTGGAGGGACTAACAGGAACCTTTAGTATGAGAAGCATTGATGCAGGTAATTTTAGCTCAGCAGGTCTCAGGAGCTTCCCCAAAGTTGAATCCTGCTCTAGTTTGAGCACAGAAAAACACAGGCAGCCGGGAAGCAGGTCCTGTGGGCTGGCGGCACGCAGGATTCTGGGGTTTAAATCCTGTAGTTGAGTTTTTCCACAAGTATAGTTAGCAAGAGTTTGTCATTTGTGATAGATACTATATAGTCTCCCATACTCATATCCAATAAAGTATCATTCTCTTCTTAATTTCCCCTTTATATTGTTTATCATAATTCCCAGAAGTATATACTTGACAGTGGTAGCAGATGTAGGTTATCCACACCTACACAACTTTAAGGAAAAATTCCTCCTAAGAAAATGATCCAGCAAATGGCCCTCCCCACAGGTTGGAGAGACTACTAAGAGGAACAAGACGTCCCTGCAGGCTTTGCCATCCTCCACAACATCCTTGTCCCCATCAAACAGTACAACCTTCTCCACGCTCACAAACTCTTGAACCCGCCTCCAACTTCCTCAAGCCCGCAGGTTCCTGAGATACCCTGTATTGTCTTTCAATGCCTACGCTCAGCAGAAATTGGGACGTTTGCAGAGCTACGTTGAGAAAACGCAAACCTCTGGATTAACAGCACCCAAAGCAAGTTTACACAAGTGGACTACCCCTGTAGACTCTGGACCAGCAAAGTTGCCCTTTGCGTCACAGGAACCACTTCTTGCTTTGTAAGTGAATGGCTTGAACAACACCCCAATCAAAATGAAAACTGGGACATGTTCAAGACCGCCTTCCTCAAAAATTTCTCCATGAAAGACTCCGACATAGTAATCATGACAGAAATCAGAACTTTCAAGATGACAGGATCAATTGAGGAGTACATTGCAGTGTATGAAGACTTATGTGATTGGGCCCCCAACACCATCAACCTTGATGAACCTAGACCACAATTGGACTTCTACAATGGCCTCCCCACACACATTATATGTCAGTTTGACATGACCTGCTGCAAGAACCTCCAAGATATATTCTTGGAAGGAAAATGCACAGCCCAAAAGTCTGAAAACTTACATACAACAAACAAAAAGAGAGCCCTACAGCTAAGAAGGACCCACACCCTAATAAGCAGAACAACTGAAGCAATAACACTCATCCTCAAAACGTGACTCACACCACACAAGCTAACCAAGCAAGCACTGAAGACACCAACAAGGAGGGAAGAGCTTAGGCAAGTACTTAGGAGAGCCGCCCTCCCCACTTTACAAGACTTGTACAGGGACCAAGATGGTGATTCAATCACCATGATCCAAGTACCCTCCAGTAATCCTCTACTGTTTGCTGCCCAAACTGGAAATAAACTCCTCATGTATCCTTTATGCTTTTTCAGGTATCAAGGCACAGCATTATTTGACACTGGAGAAGACCATTCCCTTGTTGACAAGAAATTTGCCAACCTCGTGAAACTACCCACAGTTCAAAGCCACGTCAAAAGAGTTATCATGACAGAAAATAGGAGCACACCAGTCACCAAGGAAGAAACCCCTTTACACACCCAAATTGGATATGTGCAGACTACACTAAGTGATCCTATCATACCAATCCCCAAGTATTATTTTATACTTGGCCTAGATTGGATGAGAAAGACCAAACCTCATATTTACTGGGATAGTGCTCCCCTCACCATACAACAAGGTGAGGTGCACCACCATGTCTACCCAACTCATCTCAAAATCCTTATGAGAGACCACATGTTTGTCAATATAATGGAAGCAGAAGAGGAAAAGTACACCAGCATAATCAATTGGAACTCCTGAACATATGAGGTTATCCACTTTAAAAGTACGGAAACCAGACGTGAAAGAGACTATATTTGAGAACAGTTAGTCATTGAATATCCTTCTGTCTTTCAAGAAACTTTACCAGGGTTACCACCTGACCAAGGCATACAACACAAAATTGTCATCAAGGGAAGTGTACCAAAGGCACACCCTATTTACAGTCTCACACCTCAGAAAGACAATGTTTTAAAAGCCTATCTTGACAAAGCCCTTGAGAAAGGCCTCATTTGACCTTTGAAATTGCCTTTTGGTGGCACTGTCTTCTTTGTAGCAAAGAAAGATGGAGGACTATGCCTAGTCACAGACTACCAAGAGATCAACAATGTCACAGTTAAGAACAGGCATCCTGTGCCCCTGATTGATGACCTTTTTGACGCCCTGGGGGGTCCCAAATCTTCTTTAAAAATTGACTTGACAGCAGGTTATCACCAAATTTGCGTGAAGCCTGAAGATATCCCAAAGACCACGTTTGGAACCAAGTACAGGTCCTTTGAATGTTCTGTTCTCAATTTTGGTATGACAAGCGCTCCCAGCACCTTTGTGACTTTCATGAAAAAGGTTTTCAAAGAACACATCAGAAGCGTGCAGTCATCTACCTGGACAGCATAATCATCTACAGTCAAACCTTAAAGTAACACTGGGAAGATGTCTGCCTGGTCCTCTGCACCCTCCAATAAAACCAACTCATTGCCAAACCATCAAAGTGTGAAAGCTTTTTGGCTGAACTCCCATTTCTTGGTCACATTATCAGCAAAGACGGAATCAAACCAGATCCAGACAAGATATGTGCCATAACTGAGATGCCAGCTCTAAGAAATAAAAGTGAACTCCACACCTTTCTTGGAATGATAGCCTATGTAAGAAGGTTTATCCCTGACTGGGGCACCCTAACAGCCCCCTATTTTCCATCACAGGCAAAACAACCAAGTTTGTCTGGACACTGCTATGTGATCAATACTTCTGTCAACTGAAGGAACACATGGTCACTGCCCCTACCCTCCAATATCCAAATTGTGAGGGAATCTATGAACTAGAAACCAATGCTTCTGACTATGCCATAGGAGGAGTATTCCATATCCAAACAGCAGACGGTGAAAAAAATACCCCATACACAACAAAGAGTTGGTAGCCATCATACACTGTCTCATGAAGTGGCAATGTTATCTGGAAGGTGCACAAATATTCAAAGTGTTAACCAACCACAAGTCATTGATATTCTTCAAAACACAACAACACCTATCAAGAAGACAAGCAGAATGAATGAGCCTTATCCAAAGGTACCCCATGACAATTGAATATAAACCAGGCAAAGAAATGCTCACTGCTGATGCCCTATCAAGGTTGTACAACAAACACGTCTTAGGCGCTGATGGGGACCCTGATTAGCCCATATTAATCATGGGTAATCTTCAATAAGGGTTCCCCCTGGCACACCAATGGACATCCAAGAGAAAGTCCTCAAGAACAAACACCTGTTCAAAAACGTATATAGCACACTGCATCAAATACTCCCAAGTGGTGATACTGTACCCTACGTCCCGTTGACACAGAAGATTGACACCATCCTCTGATACCACAGAGATCTGGGGCACACTTGTAGCCAAAATTTACATGAGTATCTTGAAACACGCTACTGGTAGTCCAACATGCTGGATGATATCAAAGAGGTACTATAACAATGTGAGGTCTGTGAAAAGTACACCTGCTCCAAGGAACTGCCCAAATCAGTAATATTGGTGTCAATCACATAACCCTCAAGGTGTTGTCACTGAATATTGTGGGACCAATGCCCGGAGACAAAAAAAGCAAAAATTACATCATAACGGCTATTGACTATGAAAATAGGTGGCCTGTGGCACAAGCTACAAAAGAACACAAAGTTAATGATGTGAGATAATTTATTGGCAAAGAAATAATAGCTGAATTTGGAAAAACTGACCTTCTGATCACAGACAGAGGAACCAAACTCAAGGCCATTAACACCAATATCTACCTTGCCAAGAACAGAATAAAGAACACCATAGCCAGTCCCTATCACCTGCAAGCTAATGGAAGAGTAGAACATCTAAATGGCTTACTAGTGGAAGCCCTCAGTAAGTTATCTGCTAACAATTAAAAGGCCTGGGTTGACATGCTGCCAACAGCACTCATGGTGTGCAGAAACTGAGTCAACCACAATACAGGAAAAAGCCCGCCCTTGTTAGTACTACTTCAGGACCATGTTTACATCTACCTAAGAAGGTGCCAGACAACAGTGATCCTGATGTACAGCGCGCTAAAAAGGACCAAGAAGACATGGAAAAGAAAAGAGTTGAGAGAGAAGCAATCCCCCTGCAACAGGAAAGATTCCAAGTCAGGGACAAGATTTGGGTTGTCAACCACAACCAACATAAGTTAGACCCAGGGTTGAGAGGACCAGGCATTGTTATGGAAGTCAAACCCAACAATACCTACCTAATCAAGGGTATTGGAGCCAGGACTAAACTTAAACACATGTACCATGACTGCCTTTATCTATTCAAAGAAAGGACAGCACAATGCAGCTCCTGAATCCCTGTACCCAACACCAAACTGGATCAATACCAAGCCCGTATCCCTGACACTCTCAAGAGAAATCCCTAAGGTTCCACCTTCCAGCACCTAAGGGGGAGATGTCGCAACATCTTTGATTACTCCCTCTTGGTGAATTAACACCCCAAGTGATTCACCAAACAAGTCACCAAATGGCTCACCAACTAACCATTAAGTTGGTGGCCCTGTTATTATTTGGCCATCTATTATGGGGATCAAACAACCCAGATCCTAATTAGAACACAACTTGAATTAGCCTTGTGACTTAAGAGGAACATTACTTGGATAAACCCCCTGACTCCCATGATGTACATGGACAGTATGTGGCTTTCCATGATACTACATATTATCCCATATTCATATCTAATAAAGTATCATTCTCTTCTTAATTTCCCCCTTTATCTTGTTTATTATACTTCCCAGAAGTATATACCTGACACTTGGAATATACAATTTTAATTTTAGATTTAAATAAATATAATTGAAATAACCTTTTAATAAATCAATTAAATAAAAGTTTAATTAAACATGTTATAAGTAATCCAAGCCTAAAAATACAATAAAATATATTTAAATGATTTTTTAAATTCAACTTTAATTCTGTCTTTGGTTGGGGCAACCACTTAGTGTTTATGAAAAGCCATATTGAGTGGTGAATTGATTCAAGCTTGCTTTAGAAGTATTTTTTTTGCTTCAAGCATGAGGGAAAAATGGGTTTCAAGGGCAACAGCACCCATGTTGACAATAATAATGTTGACAGTGGCCATGTCAACACTTTTTCAACATGGTCACTGTCAACTTGAAACTCTAAATCTCCTATGTTCTTTGCTAGTTGCGCTAGCTTAATTCTTTTTTTAAAGCGTTCAGGGATGTGAACCCAGAAAAAACGACAAAATTGTGGCCATTTTGACACAATTAATATTAAGCTTAATAAAAAACTTGATTTAACCAAATTTTTTTACATTTACTAATAAAAATAAGTTTATTTTTTATTTTTTCTTCACAACGTAAAAGTGTCAATGTCAACACTTTTTAAGCCAACCCTATTTTTAATACTAAAACTGAAACATCTACAGTAAAAAAATTAAGTGCACATTTAAAAACATTTTTAATTAAATTAATATATAGAAAAAGACATTGCACATAAGTTGATTGTTAAAAGTTTCATCTTATAAATATATATGTGGCACTTATTCCGGCTTTAATATATTAAGTGGATTGGTGGCTAATGGCAATCCAATAATTTAAGTGTGAGCTACTATGTAAGTTACTATAGAATTTATTATTAAAAATAATGTTGGCACTTGGAAATGTCGTTTATTTGCTTGTGATCATCTGCTGGGGTGGAGTTAAGAAAATTAGAGTGGCACAATTAAGCTTAAATTAATATGCCACCTCTTATAAAGAATGTTGTAAGTGACACTGTCAACACTTTACCCTTTTAATACTGAAGACAACTTTCTTAACAACTTCACATATACACAATGGTAAAATATCATATTCCTACCCCCAACACATCATTTTTAATAAAGAAATAAAGAACTTTGATTATTTTTTTACTTATTTTCATATTTTTTAATTTTTATATGTGAACAAAAATACACAGAAAACAGTTAATTTTTGCTAGCCCGTGTAAATTTACTTAAGTGTACTATATTTTTTTATAGTAAATTTTCAAAATAATGTCAACAGTGAGAATTTTTTCAAAAATAATGTCTACAATTTTTCTAATTGACAGTGAGAATTCAGCTTTTTTACTAATTGTCACTTGTAATGTTGACATTTTTCATTTATCACATATAAAACTATATGTTTTACATAATAAAATCATCTGATTTTTTGATATGTTGTATTTTTAGCTTTTTTTCTTTCATATTTTCCAATTTTTAAAATAAAATCTATATTAAGATAGTACTTTTACATAAATATCTTAACTTTTAACTTGTTATTTAAAACTATATTAAAATAAAAACTATACAAGTATTTTTTAACTTTTAAATGCCAATAAAACCCTATAAGATTTATTTTTTATTTATTATGTTTTATAGCTGTTTTGTTTTGTTTTTAAATAAATTTCTTTATTTTAAACCCTTTTACTTATTATTTTAGGACAAGAACACCTCTAAGCAGCCCAAAGGAACCAAGCATCCCTCTAAGCCCACCAAAGCCACCAAGAAGAAGCCTGTCTCATCAAAGAAGGCCACTCCCAAGCCCTCCCCAAAGCCCTCCCCTGAGCCCTCTCTTTAGAAGAGCCCTGCTCACTCCACTGGGGGAGAGGAAACTGATGATTCAGTTACTGACCACAGTTTCTACAACTCGGCTTCAGACAAGAAGCCAACCAAGAAGCGGCGCCAGGCCAAAAAGACCCCACCCAAGGATATGTCTTCTGCACATAAGGAGCACCAAGATAAGCCCCCTTCTGCTTCCCCCACCACCAACCCCCCTTCAAGTTCATCTGGGGATGATACAAAGCCCCACCCCAATTACTTCCCTGGCTTCTGCCATGCTCCTGCTGGCCCATGGGACCCTCTGTTGGCCCACAACATCTGCAATGTCAATGGGAAGTTTAAGGTTCCTTCCACCTTACCAAAGTTTTTTCCCGTCATGAGTGTCAAAGGTGGGCCTGCCATGGTGGCCAACAGTTACATCTTCAGCTGCAATAACACCAACCGGGGCTTCAAGAGCCAGCACTATACCTGTGAGGACCGCTCCTGCCCAGTGTAGCTCAACACTGAGCGCTGGGACTTGATCCAAACCATCAAGGGTGAGCATACCTGCATCATGCCCAACACCACCATATCCCACCTTCTCAAGTGGTATTTGATGCAGGTGATGCCCACCTCCAAAGATCTTTCTGCCACCCAACTGGCTGTGCTTGCTTGCAAGTACCTCTCCCAAACCAACTTGAAGAGAGTTCCAACTCATAATCAGTTGATCAAGTTTGTAAGTGATAGGCACCAAGCCTCAAACCCCCTGGCCAAGAGTGCCACTACAATTAAAGACCTGGTCCTTTATGATGCCCTCAAGAAAACTGAGGATGAAGAGATGTTCCTGCTCCATGACAATGAGCAGGAAGTGGAGGATAGGATCATAGCCTACGCCATAACCCAAAACCTGGAGCAGCTGAACACTGCTACCACCTGGCTGTGCAACGGCACATTTTCAACCTGCCCAACCCTATTCAAGCAGCTTTGGGTCCTGCACAGGCAATTTGATGCCCAGGTTATCCACCTTGTCTTCTTTCTCCTGCCTGGTGCCAAGACAGAAGTCTTTGCCGGAGCATTCAAAATTGTCCGGGATGCTTTGAGCTCCCTTCCTGCCAACCAGCTCCCCCCTCCCACCCATGTCACAAGGGCCAATCCCTCCTTCACTGAGAAGGATGAGTCCATCCTAGTTGCAGAGCAGCTAGCTCATGAGGGCTCACTTGGGCTGAAGATAATTATCATGGACTTTGAGCAAGCTCAGTTCAGAGCCTTCAAGCCCACCTTCAATGAAGAAGTACAGGGCTACTTCTTCCATTTTAGGCAGGCCCTCATCAATAATCTCAAGAGAAAGAAGGAGCTTTTTGACAAGTATCTTAATGATGGTAAAGGGAAGTGCCAATTTGCCATCACCCAGTTTGCTGCCTTGGCTTTTTTGCGGCCAGAGCATACTGGGATTAGCTTTGAGGCCCTCCTGGAGGATGCTTATATCAAGAAGCACTCCACTATCTTCAAAGGCTACCTGTATTACTTCAAGTGGCAATGGGTAGGCAAGAAGATGACTGCCCAGAGAGGAAAGAGTGGGGCCACTGTCCAGCAACAGTGGCAAAATCAACTGTAGGGATGTAAAAGTGAGAATCTAAAAGTGACCATGTTGGCACTTTTTAAATTTTCAAAATGGCTTTTTATAATAAATTAATTACTTTTTCTTGACTTTTTCAGTTGAGAGAATGAATAAAAAGTATTTTATATGGCCATAATAAATTTTAGTTTCAGATGAGCTGTTTTAATTTAATTTTAAAATTGTCAACTTGGCCACTTTTAGATCTTCACTTTTGAATTCTCACTTTTACATCCCTACAGTTGATTTTGCCACTGCTGCCCACTGCCTCTTGGAATTGTCAGGGCGCCTGCCTCAAGGGGGAGATGAAGACCACCTCCAGCCTGGAAGTGTGGCACAAGCACCTGAAGGTGAAGTTTGGGTCAAACCCCAAGTACAACAAGTTCTTCCAGAAGCTGCAGGAGGAGCAGGCCTGGACTGTTTCCAAGTTTTGCAACCTGGCCAACCGGGTGGCCCCCAAGAAGAGAAAGGGTAAGGACCAGGACTACCAGAAGGACGTCCAGAAGGTGGTCAAGAAATAGTACAAGGTGGCAGAGATCAAGAAGTACCTAGAAGATGTTGCCACTGCTCTTGCTGGTGGCTTTAATTAGCCCAATAAACCTTGCTTTGCTTTGCTTGTATATTTTTTACTTTTAAATTTTAATGTTTACTTTATTTTTTTGGATAGTACTTATCTTTTTAAGTATAAATGGTAAGTTTTATGTATAGTTTCAAGGTGGCGGTATAAGAAATATCTTATATTTTGTTAATTTATCTTTAAGGTATGAGATTTTTCAGGTATGCTTATATAAAGTGTAATAATTATATATAGAGTTTTCTTATATTTTGTAGTTATTATGATATATTATATATATTTATTTTTGGTTCATTGGGATTTTAATTTTTATGGAATAAAAAATAATTTTATAATAAAAAGTGTAATTTAACTAGTAAATTGAAAAATACTTGTTTATATCTCCTTATTATTATTACCTATAGTATTTTTTATTGCATTTTTGAACTCTCTGGGGTTATTTTAGTATAATAAGTCATTTAAAAATATTTTTTATATTAAAAATGTTCAGGGTAAAGTGTGCCATTACTTAAAAAAGTGTCAACATCCAGGAGACGACATTATGTAAAGCTGGGTCATCGCTTTACTAGTGTCGACATTAAAAGTGTCGACATGACCACTGTTGCCGTTTCGAGGCTGGAACTGTGTGTGGTTTACAAATAAATATGCCTAAACCTCTTGAGATTGGCAATTACCAAAATAAACTCAGATTTAAAATGTCACTTTGAGCACTCAACTATTTAGATGGTGTCTGATTCAGAACCTGTAATAGAGTTACAATAGCCATTTATTACTCTAGACTCATAAGGCCCACTTGAAAGGTTTGAGATTGTTTAGGGATGGTACTAGAAGTGAGTTGGGGGAGGATAAGTGATGTAGGAGATCCTAAGGAGTAGCAGAGCTGGGACAAGTTATGCTTGAGTGGACAAGTAAACTTGAGATTGAGAAGCTTGAATCCCAAGATGAAGTGCTGTGTACAAGTTTTATGCAAATTACTATGTGACGCCGCGTTCGAGCCCATTATCGTGACTGATGGAGAGAAGGTCATGACCTGCAATGAGAGGGTGGTGAAGATATTTGGCTATGGAAGCAAGGAGGAATTACTTCAGCTGACGATGCGACAGATAATTAATTTACATTTTGAGCCCTCCATGATGATAAATGAACAGGGCAAGGAATGTCCTGCTTCCATCTCCAGTCTCACGTTTGCCAATGTCAAGAACGACGACTGCATCAAGCAAGCAGCTGCAGTGAAGATTAAAAAATGGAGGATAGACGGAAAATGTTTCTATACTATAGCCATAAGAGATATTCCAATTATCCGTTTGGCCAACGAACGCAGCTTGTTTAAAAATAAATGCGCACTGCTAGACTTTGACAATGAGCCACAACTCCAAACACGGTTACTGACTCGCTTTGCTCAGATGGCCGATGCCCTACCAAGCCTAGTGTGGATAGTAAGTTGTGGAGGAGAAGTTTTATATCAGAACATTCGTGTGAAAGAGGTCTTTGGTGTAGATACAACGCTGGAGAGCTGGAAAGTAACTTATGTAATTGAGCAATACTGACTTCAATAGTGCTGCATACACCCCTCAGATATGACTTGGTTCTTTCCAGAGTGGATGGAGGGGTTCAAGAATGGACGTCACACTAGTTTCGAGGTGCGCTACCGCAGTAAGCTACAAGATGTAAAGGGGGAATATACCTATCGCTATCATCTTTTTCAAACCACACCTATTCTGAATAACGGGACTGTTGAGCGATTTGTATGCAGTGCCGTTGATGTTCAAGATCTGAAGGAAGCGGAGCGTGAGAAGCAGCGCTTGATCGCGAGCGAAAAACTTGCCATGGATGCATCTCGTCTCAAGTCAGCCTTCTTGTCTATGATGTCGCATGAGATCTGCACACCATTATTTGGTATTGTCGGGAATGTCTGTCTACTCATGGATACCCCTATCACGGCTCTCCAGCGTGAGTATGTGGAGAACATTGACGGTTCGGCAAAGCTGATGATGGCTGTTATTCAAGACATTCTTGATTTTTCTCGGATCGAGGCCGGAAAATTACGTGTTTCCAAGGAGCCTTTCTCGTTTAATCGCACCCTAAGTATATGTAGAGGTATGGTCGAGCAAGCTGCCCGCAGGAAAGGGCTGGAATTCTCAATGCCGCCACTTGACACACAAGTCAAGGCATTAGGAGATCCTATGCGCATCCTCCAAGTACTGACTAATCTGGCATCTCATGCCATAAAGTTTACTAAGCAGGGGCGGGTTGCTATTGATTTCGAGCACTGCATAACAGAGGGAATACTAAATGCCAAGATTACTGTCTCTGACACTGGAATTGGCATTAGCCCAGAGCTTCGCGCACAACTATTTACTCCTTGGGTTCAAGGCGATTCAAGTAACAGGCGACTTTACGGTGGAAGCGGCCTTGGTTTAGCAATCTCTAAAGCACTTCTTGAAATGATGGATGGTACGATCTCACTTGAAAGTGAATCTGGTAAAGGCTCGCGCTTCTGGATTGAGCTGAGCCTGCCAGCTCTTGACCCCGAACATGAAATCGCATCATATCGCTCCCAATCAGAATCCCCCAATGGAGACGCTAAATTTGAGTTCTACCTCACACATCCCCCCACTCCTGAACCAACCACTCCCCCGCCCGAGCCCAAGGCTAAAGCCAATGATACGCCCAAAAAGTTCCAAGTCCTCCTTGCTGAAGATAATCCTATCAACCAAGCTATCCTTAAACGCTTCCTCAAGAAAATGGGCAACATAGATTGTTTCCTCGCCAACGACGGCCAAATGGCCCTTGATGAGTATCTGCGGCAACCTCCCCGCTATTATCATATTATCCTGCTTGATCAATCTATGCCTAGAATGGATGGCGACATGGTTTGCCACCATATTCGCCAAGTCGATCAGAACCAGATTATCATTTCCGTCTCGGCTAATGCTCTCCTTGCTGACCACAATAACTTTTCGGAACTTGGCATGAATGACCACATCCCTAAACCTGTTGACTATGCTTCCTTCTCCCAAGTTCTGACCCATTGGTTTGACCAAATTCCAACTCTTTATGCCAGCCCCCCCAAGCCCAAGTAAGCAAATGCTTCAAGCTATAACAGAGCAACTGAAGCTCCAGAAAAACTACATGTCTAACCTACTTCTTTCAGATACCCCACAGCTAATTTAACCAGCCTTCCAAAAATACCAGGCCGCACAATCCCAAACCAAGCCAACACAATGATTCTTTCTGGGTCTTAACTATTTGAATAAAATTTGTTTTATCGAAGCGGCAATGTATAATTAGCCAACTATCAGCACACCCAAGGCTGATTTAGTTTTTACCTAGGAGTTGCTGTATAAAGAAATAGCTTCTCGGGAAGAAGCTGTACCTACTCTATTTTCTCTAGTATTATGACTAAGAATGGTAGTATGCAGTGCCATAGGGCTGCCTGTATGTAGCACTATTTCAGCACTTTCCTCCCACTCTATTTTTAGCTCTCATCTGCCTATCAATTTATTTCACAATCTGCCAATTTCAATACAATTACATTTTGCCTCCCATTACTTAAATATCCCTGCAGTGTATCATCTATATGAGCCCACATCATATTCCCACATTCTACATCTCAAATAAAATCAAAGTCTCAAATCTATCTTATTTTCCTGTCCAGTCACACCACTTGGAAATAGCCAGATTTCCCTAACCTGCCACTCAGAAGAAGCCTAATATGCCTGGGAAGAAACACATATTTCTAAACCCAGTTGAACTCTACATAGTAAGAAAAGTTTTTATTAATGAGCTCTGCAACCAATTCTGGTGACCATGTCAACCTATTGAGGAAACCTTTCCCCTATACCCCCTAAAGTAATATTTCACCCCTTCCAGGTGAAGGTGGTGACCCTCACACCAGCTCTGATGGTCAGTCCCGCTCCAGGTCTCTTGAAAGCTCTTCTTGTTGGTCTTAAAGCCCGCTGTGAGGCTTGCCTTGACGTCCAAAGCTTTTCCCATGGGAACATATCCCCTTGGCTCACTGAACTTGAATACTATGCATATGAATTTGGTCTTACTAATGCTGAGAGCATCAAAGATCTTGGTCACCTCATCTGTAGTGAAGCCAAGTTATTGCACATGACAAACTCATTTTTGACTCCTTTGATAGATGGCACTGTAAAGCTATGAAAAGTTTTGGTGTTAGCACATGTACAATTTTGAACTACCTTCAAAACAAAAAATCATTTCTTTTCTCATGTGCATGCCTTTGTGTACCGCTTTCATAGCTTAACTTTTGATTTACAACAAGCATACAGCCTTGGGTATCCAACTAATCTTTATGAAGTTCCTGGCTATACACTATTAGGCAACAAACTTTGAATTGATCCATAGCTGCTTGGTTTGAACTCTTCAAGTGTGATGTAATTGCTGCCAACCCTTACTTAATCCAAGTGTTGCAACTGAACCAATGAGGATTCAGTATTTGGAATTGGGGAAGACAAAAGTCCAATAAAAAGGACAGAATAACAAGAATAATGTATCATTTATTGTGGAATATTGTGATTAATATACCATATGGGGAAAGCCACATAGCCACATGGCCACAAGGGAGGTGGCATGGTGGCTTGTTCTATGTAAGGATTTGAGATGAGGAATAACTTATGAGGAGATCGGCAGGTCAAATTGGTAGCGCTCCTAATTAGGAGAAAGTGCCCACAATTTGATATTGCCATCAGATTGGTCCATGTTGTTAGATACGTCAAGGGGCGGCTCATTGAACACTCCCTGTGTATCGTAAGATATGTTGGCAGGAAAGTCAGGAAACTTGGTTGCAACACCCCCCTTGCCCCCTGCTTGTTGTCAGGCATCAGGATCAGAGTCTGCAGAAGATCTGGAAAGGTCTGCATGAACAACCTTTGTGTGGGAATGGTGCGGCAGGGGCACAAGCAATCATGGTGAAGTGTCTTGGTGTTTCCTTGGGCATCTTCAAGCCAATAGGTGTTATTGTCATAAACTGTAGCTATCTTGAAGGGCCCTAGGTGTTTGGGTTCCAGCTTAGCCAAATTGGGGTTGAGGGTATAGACAGGATCACCTACAGCGTATCTAGCTTCAAGGTGCTTTGTCCCTCCTTCAATTTGTTTGTGCTCAACTTCCTGGGCTTTGGCACACCATTGGTTTAGAGATGGAGTTGTTAACAGGGGGCTGCCTGGGAACTGTAGACTGTAGCTTCCCCTGTTTTACTCCTGTCAGACTGTTTGGCGTCCCAAAGGCCAAGGCGCTAGGGCTGAACCTGGTGCCTTGATTGATTCTTGCTTGTAGGATAAGTAGAGTGGTAGGCAAGTGCTCAGTCCACGCGGTATTGGGGTGCTCCTGTGAGAGCTTGGCAATCAGTTGGACCAGGGAACCATTTAATTGCTCCATACGCCCATTGGTTTGCAGATGGTAGGGAGTGGTGACTATCCGTTAGAGGGCATTCTTGGCACAGTACGCCTTCATGACCTGGTCAACAAGTTCAGGACCACCATCTGTGATGAGATTTTTAGGCCGTCCAAAGCGGACCACAATTTCCTTGCCAATGAAGCGGGTGATGGTGGTGGCAGTGTGATTAGCTGTTGCCCACGCCACTGGCCAGCAAGTGAAGTAGTTGATGGTGGTTATTATGTATTTCTTTCCCAGTCTGTCTTTGGGGAGGGGCCCAACCACATCAAGGGCCCACTGCTTGAAGGGTTCCATAGCCTTGATGGGCAGGACAGACTTGGGTGTGGCAGGTTTAGACGTATTCTTTTTGCATAGCACACATGTTTCAAAGAGATCCAGGATATTCTGGCGCATACGCGGCCACCAAACCTTTCATTTCATGATCTCAAAAAGGTTTTGTCCTCTTATATGACCCAAGGTGCAGTGGTAATGCAGTATTGTGGTGCCTTGTTGTGTGATGGGAATGTAAGGTGTTTTTTCACCTGCCTCTGCCCAGCAGCAGACATTGCCAGCATCAATGATGAAATGGTGTTGTAACTGTGCTGTTTTAGCAAAGTTACAAGGGGAAGAATATTTAGAGGATTGATAATAATCTTTATTGTGAGATAGTGATTATATAGCTATTGTGAATCAATGGATAGCAGGAACATGATTGGTGATCACACGGCTGGATGAAAGAGGGGGTGGCTTGATCCTGCTAATGAGTCAAGCGCCAAATCAAGGTATCCACTGTGAGGGATCATCATTTGCTCATGTTGACTGATTTGGTAATCTGAGTTGACTTCCGGGTTTGGCTTCGGGTGGCCGGGTAATCAGATTGCGGGTCACAAACCCGCTTGGTTGGAACCTTGCTGGCGGGTTGAGCCTGCAGTTTTGACACCCCCCGGCTGAAAGTTGGCCTCCTCTGGAGGCAGGTTGTCAGGGAGGTTGTTGGGAGCCCAGGCACCATATTGAACCAGAGGTTGTTCAGTGGCAGGCAGGGCGGTTTATTATTGCTTTTGTCTCGCGTTGCAAGGTTGTAGGCGGTTGTGGTGTAGCGTCTTGTCTTGCTTACGTTTCCTGAGCCCTTGCACAAGGTAAGTGTTATTGTCGTTTACCTTTAGGATTATTGCAGGTCCTACTTTTTTGGGTTGTAGTTTGCTCTTGTTGACATTCATGACCCAGACTTTGTCCCTGACTTCATGTCTTTGACGGATGGGAATGAAAGTCTTTTGTAAGCGTTCCTTTTCCTTGGCTGCTTGTTTGCTGTTGGCTTTCATTACTTGAGGATCAGAACAAGGGGGGACTTGACTTGGAATTTCCAGTTTGGGTCCTGTCAATGCTTGAATGATATTAGGCTGTGTGCCGTATATCAGTTCAAACGGGCTTTTTCCTGTGGATCTGTTCACTCGGGTTTGGCACACAAGTAACACAGTTGGTAGCTGCTTATACCAGTCCTCAGGTCTCCTGGCGGTGAGTTTGGCTAGGGCTTGCACAAGGCTACCATTAAGCCGCTCTACGCGTCCATTGGCCTGTGGATGATATGGTGTAGTGACAGTGAGTTTGACCCCATTTTTGGCAAGGTACACGTTGGTGTTTTTGGAGGTCAACTCTTTGCCCCCATTGGTTATCAGGAGTTCTGGCTTTCCAAACTTACTGATGATTTATTTGACAATAAATTGTCAGACGTTGTTACCGGTGTGCAATTTCACCGCTTGGGCTACTGGTCACCTTGTTGCAAAATTGATGACTGTAATGATGTATTTTTTGTTGTTGTGCTTTCCTGGCATGGGGCCCACAATGTCCAGAGCCCAGACCTTGAATGATAGTTGGGTTTGAATGGGAAGTACAGAATTAGGCAGGGTTCTGCTTCTGGCAAACTTTTTGCAGACCTCACACTGTTCTAACACTTCTTGGACATTGCGGTGTAAGGTTGGCCACCAGGCTTTATGTTTTAGGAATTTGTACAGATTTTGGCTCTTGGTATGTCCGAGGTCCCTGTGGTAGCAAAGAATGGTATCAACTCATTGATGTGTGGGAATGTAGGGGATGGTTGTGCCATCTGACATCTTTCTGTGAAGAGTCCTGTATACATCAGCAAAGAGGTGCTCATTCTTGATGACCATTTCTTTGGTGATATCAGTTGTGCCTGCGGGGAACCCTTTGTCTTTTGTGCGGAGTACTAGGAGAGGCCAGTCTGGGTTGAGCCCATTCTCTCCCCTAGAAGCGCGGACATACAGGTGGGACAGGGCGTCTGCCATGGCAATTTCAGCCCCGGGCTTATATTGGATCAGCATGTTAAACCTTTCCAGGATTTCTATCCACCGCGCTTGGTGGCGTGACAGGTTTGCTTGTGTCTTGAAGTAGATGAGTGACTTATGATCAGTTAATGCTGTAAACTCTTCCTGCCGTTCTAGGTAACAGCGCCATTTGACTAGGCAATGTACAATGGCCAGTAGTTCTTTGTTGTGGATAGGGTATCTACACTTGCCATCTGTCAGCTTGCGCAACTTGTAGGCTACGGGCAGGAAGTCACTGTCACTATTCTTAATTTGCAGAACTCCCCCAATGGATGCATCTGAAGCGTCAGTTTCCATCTGGTATTCTCCATCCTGTTTGGGGTATTGTAAGATGGGAGCTGTTGTGAGTTTTCCTTGAGGCATCTAAAACAAAGGTCACATTGGGGGGTCCATACAAACTTGGACTTGGCACCTGTTATGGCGGACAAAGGGGCGGTCAAGACGCCACAGCCGGGTATGAAGCGTCATACGTGGGCCACTATTCCCAAGAAAGTGTGTAGTTCTAACTTGTCCTTGGGGGTGGCATCTTGCAGATGGCTTGTATCTTCTGACTGTTGGGTTTGATGCCGTCCTTTGAGAATATGTGTCCCAAGAAGGGTAGTTGCTCCCAGAAGAACTGGCATTTAGAGGGCTTGGCCAGCAGTTTGTGTTGTGCCAGGGTCGCAAAGACTTCTTCCAGGCCCTTGTGATGCTGTTCTACCAAGGGGCTGTAGACAATGATATCATCCAGGTACACGAGGGCATGTTGGCCTATGTGTGGTGCAAACACTTTGTTCATGAAGGTTACAAAGGTAGACGGGGCATTGGTCATGCCAAAGTTGAGCACCACACATTTGTAGGAACCGTACTTGATGCAGAAGGCTGTCTTGGGGATGTCTTCCTCCTTGATACAAATCTGATTGTAACCTGCAGTTAGGTCAATCTTGGAGAAGACAGAGGCTCCTCCCAAGGCGTCAAAGAGATTTTCAATTAGTGGTAAGGGGTAACAATTCTTGATGGTGACTTCATTCAAGGCGCGGTAGTCTGTGACCAGGCGTAAGGTACCGTCCTTTTTGGCCACAAAGAATACGGCGGCCCCAAAGGGAGACTGTGTGGGGTGGATAAGTCCTTTTTCCAGTGCTTCCTTGAGATAGGCGCGTAGGGAGTCATCCTTGTTTGGGGTTAGTCAATAGATGGGGTGTGCCTTGGGTACGGCCCCCTTGAGTTGGATAGAGTGTTGAATGTGTTTCTCAGGGGGTAGCCCAGGCAACACCTCTTTAAAGATTTCTGGGTGACGGGCCACAATGTCGCAATCTTGTGGCGTGGAGGTGTCCTGATGGTCCTTGAAGTGTATAATTTCATACTGGCAGAAGTCCCAGTTGATAGCTTTCAGGCTTTCCTTCTCATCTGAGGTCTCTGTGATGTGTACAAAGACGTGGTCTTGTAGGAGTTGGTCTACAGAGTCCGGGTAGATTTGGTGGTTGACACCGTCACGTTTGATGGTCAACACTGAGGTTGCCCAGTCCACGTGGGGGTTGTTTTTCTGTAACCAGTCTAGTCCCAGTACAATGTCAAACTTGGGGAAGTCAATGATGGGACCTTGGATGGTGGAGTGAAGGTTCTTGAGCCTGACAGAGAAGGGGGCAGTTTCTTTTGTCACAGCAATGTGATGTTTATCAGCCAGGACCACGTTTTTAATCTTCAAAGGATTAGTGGCCAGCTTGAACTTATCTACAAAGCTGCTGTTGACTAAGTTTTGATCTGCGCCCAAGTCCAAGAGAGCTGAGCCTGTGTAACTGCAAAAACGGAAAGGGTAAGACATCAATTTATTGGGATTTCTGGCAATGGTGTATAGTACCGGGTCTTCCAAGGGCACTTAGATCATTGGGCATTGGTCCACGTCCTTGGGTTGGTATTCATTGTTGGGCAAGTCAGGAGTTGCATGGGGAGAGTTTGGCTTGCTTAGTGCTCTCCCTGGGCTTTTCCCTCATCTTGGTTGCCTTGGGTGGCAGTAACACAGAAATGGGTACAATTTGATTGGCCGTTATTTCTGTTCCCATTCCCATTTGATCCTGTGGGCTTGTGGTTGTTGTTATTACCATTACCTCCAGGGGGTGGTCAAGACAAACACCCACTTGAATGTGAGTCTTTGGGTCTCTCTTGTTTTCCAGTCTGTGCCTTGTGCAGGGCGTTGGATGTTTGCTCCGCTTTTTCTGCTTCACGGTACAGACTTTGTAGGTTGGTAACTTGGTCCAGGTTCACGTGTCTCATTACGTGTGACTTGAGAGCGTTGTAGTACATGAGGTGTGTTGCTGGAGTGTCAAAGGCCATGTCAGATGGGGCTCGGAGACGGAGATCCTTGTAGGTGCAGGTGAGTTCTTTGACGGTACCTGTCTGGGTTAGGTTCTTTACTTGGCGTATAATCATGAGTGCCGTATCCTTAAGCACAAATCTCACCAGGAAGTCCTGTTTAAAGGTGTCCTAGCTCTTGTTGGTGTGCTCTTTGTGCCACTTGTTGCACCAAGTGCCAGCGTCATGGGTCAGGCAAATAGAAATCTCTGCAATCCAAAAACGCTGTGGGCATTCCATCTGAGCCAGCTTGCTTTGGGCGGACTGAATCCATGCGGCAGCATTGTTGTTGTTGGCCCCTGCAAAGGGTTCCAAGGCAGTGCTGCAAAGTCTTTGTGCTACATAGGCAGGCATGGTAGTTTTGTCAGCTGGTCGCGGTATTGCAGGAGGTGCCTGAAAGAAACCTTGTGCAGACATGGCATTGAAGGCGGGTAGCGGGATCACCGTGTTTCGGTAGAGGACAAAACCATCAGGTATTGCGGTACCAGGCACATACAGAGTCCAGTTGAGCGGGAGGCCAGACATAATTCTGTCAAGGTTTTGTTGGCTGCAGTGTGTGCGGGCAACAGGCGGAATTTTTCAAGTTAAGGTAGGATGGAGAGCCTACCTGTGCTACAATTTTGTAACTTTGCTGTTTTAGCAGAGTTACAAGGGAAAAAGATTTAGGGGATAGATAATAATCTTTATTGTGAGATAGTGATTATATAGCTATTGTGAATCAATGGATAGAAGGAACATGATTGGTGATCACACGGCTGGATGAAAGAGGGGGTGGCTTGATCCTGTTAGTAAGTCAAGTGCCAAATTGAGGTATCCACCGTGAGGGATCATCATTTGCTCATGTTGACTGATTTGGTAATCCAAGTTGACTTCGGGGTTTGTCTTCGGGTGGTCGGGTAATCAGATTGCGGGTCATGAACCCGCTTGGTTGGAACCTTGCTGGCGGGTTGAGCCTGCGGTTTCAACAATGGCTTTTGTTATCCTTCAACTTGGAGATGGTTACTGAGTTAAGGCCTTTGTAACAAGTTGCCTCAGGACGGAGGTAAAGAATTGGCCAGTCTGGGTCTAAACCATTATCCCCAGTGATGGACGCTACATAGAGCCGTGAGAGGGCAACAGCTGTGATGAGTTTCTTCCCAGGCTTGTACTCAATGCGCAGCTGATAGGGGGATAGACGCTCAACCCAGCCTGCTTGGCGGCGTGTCAAGTGGGACTGTGTGTTGAAGTACGGAAGTGACTTGTGGTCTGTCAGGATGCGGGGTGGAAAGGTTGCACCTTCCAGGTAACAGCGCCATTTCTCACCACAGTGCACAATTGTGGCCAACTCTTTATCATGTATAGGGTAACATTGTTCTGAGTCAGTAAGCTTCCCGGACTCATACATCACGGGGAGGAAGACGCCCTTGTCAGTTTCTACCCGTAGTACGCCCCCTATGGCCCTGTCAGAGGCGTCAGTCTTGAGTTTGTACTGGTGGTTTCAATTGGGAAACTGCAATACAGGCGCAGTTGTAAGTCTTTGCTTCAACGTCTCAAAGGCTTGATCTCTGACAGGGGTCTAATGTAAGCGCTGCTTAGTGTTTAGGAGCTTGGTGAGAGGTGCAATGAGCTCTCTTCAATTGGGAATGAACTTGCGCACATACAAAACTATGCCCAAGAACATGTGTACCTGACCCACATTGGTGGGGGATGGCATACTTGTGATTTCCTTGATCTTGGAAGGGCCGGGCTTTATCCCTTGAGCAGAGATGGTGTGCCCAAGGAACAACAGCTCCAACTTAAGGAATTTGCATTTGGAGGGTTTAGCTTTTAGCTGGTTTTTTTCAAAGAGTGTCAAGGACAGCACAAAGATGTTGGAGGTGTGTGATCTTGTCTTGACTGAAGACAATAATGTTGTCAAGGTACACTATTCCACACTTACCAATCAATTCCTCAAATGCTTTGTTCATCAACATGGCAAAAGTGGAGGAAGCATCAGTCATTCTGAAGTTCATAACAACACTCAAACAACCTGTAGCGTGTTCAAAAGGCAGTTTTTGCCTTGTCCCCTGGCACAATACAGACCTGATTGTACCCTGCAGTGAGATCAATCTTACTAAATATCTTTGCACCTGTGAGTGTGCCAAACAGGTCGTCAATCAGCGGCAGGGGGTACTTATTATTAACTGTCACCTCATTTAGGGTGCAGTAGTCTATGACCAGGAAAAGGGACCCATCCTTC
Source organism: Entomophthora muscae (assembly GCA_014839935.2). Classification (NCBI taxonomy): domain Eukaryota; kingdom Fungi; phylum Entomophthoromycota; class Entomophthoromycetes; order Entomophthorales; family Entomophthoraceae; genus Entomophthora; species Entomophthora muscae. The sequence goes on from QTSX02005134.1 coordinate 97,580, forward strand.
TTGGCTACAAATAATACAGCTGCCCTGTATGGAGAGAGCAAGGGACAAACAAATCCCTTATCAAGCGCGTCCACAAAGTGCTGGCGGAGGGTCTCATCTTCCTTTGGTGTAAGATGGTATAATGTTTGTGCTTTAGGTAACAATCCTTGAAGTTGTACAGCGTGCTGGATCTCCCGGGGAGGAGGTAGTTGTTCAAGTGTTTCACTGAAAACGTCTTTATACTCTTTGAGGAGTGTGGCAAGTGCTGGTGAAGGTAAAGTGGTCAAGGGAGAGGCCACAGGTGGTTCAGCGCAGATAACCTTGACCAAGCATTGGGCAAAGTCTAGCTCCCCCCTTGAAATCATACAAACCTGTTTTAATTATCCTGACAAACACAGTGTTGTGGAGAAGCTTGCTCATTTCAACATGATAGATATGAAAGCCCACCCCATTTCTATTGAAGGTGATAACAGATGTATCCCAGTCAATGTAGGGACAGTTGTGATAAATACAGTCAAGGCCAGCAATTATGTTGTGGCTGAGCCCAGCCATGATTGGCCCAGCAAGCTTAACCTAGATGTTCCCCATTCTCACAGAGAAGGGTACCGTCTCATGTGTAATTGCTACTCTGCGATAATCAGCTACTTGTACTGCCTTGAATCTGCTGGGTACATGGTCTAGCTGCTGTGCATCAGCAAACACCTGGTCCACCATGGTGTGGTTGGCCCCAGTGTTCACCAACAATTTGTAGGTGTTTTCACAAAAACAGAAGGGATAAGACAAGTGGGTTACATTATTGAGGGAGTGGCTTGCTTACAACACGGGGTTGTCACTGTGTACCTGGAAGACGTCAAGGGTTTCAACGTCATGAACATTATAGTTGAATGAATTTTTGGTGAGGAGAGATTGAGAGTGTGGTTCAGCTGGGGTTGTAGGACCTCTTGTACCTACAACTCCCAGGCTTTTCCTGGGTCCTTGATTTAAGATAACTGAAGCTCCCCCCTTGCAGGGGCGCTTAAACCCATTATCCTGCTGACAGGGTTGGCAGTGGCCTACTTGACTGTGGGCGCTGCCAGGTGTTGCATGAGGTTGAGGTGGGGCATCATTTGTACGGCAGAAGCCCATCAAAGCCTGGTTGTTGGCCTCCACAATGGCTTTGTAACAGTCATCAATGGAGGTACAGCAACCTACAGGGACCCATTTACAGATATGAGGCTTTAGCCCATTTACTATTAGGGTCAGAAGCATAGCATTTCTGTTGGTCACAGCTTTGGGGTTGGCAGCAAGAGCTTGTTGCCAGGCGGTAAGGTATTTAGGGACAGATCTAGTCTGGTTGATTTCTAGAAGGGGAGTCCCCACTACAATAGGAGAGAAGGTTTTGCTGTAGCGGGATCTTGCGGTGTCCCTGAATGCTGGCCAGGTGACTTCAATTTCCTGACTGGCCCAATTGGTAAACCATACTGCAGCAGGCCCTGTGAGGCGCCCTGACGCAGTAGCAACCCACATGGGCTTGGGAACTTGGCAGATACAAAGGCGGGTCTTGGTGGAGTGAAGTCAACTGAAAATTTTGGCTCCTTTGACCTCACCTGCAAAGGATTCCAGTTGGAGGTTGAGCATGCGCTGTGACAGGTCCAACTGAGGCAGGGTGACACTGGCGTCACACTGTTCAAGACAGAGCCAATTGTACGCACTTGTAAGAACTAACTGGTCTTGATAGATAATGTACCCGTTGGGGATGTCCCCCTTGGGGATTGGCAGGAAAGTCTCTTGATGGGGAGTAGCCATACAGCCTGTACCCTGTCCTTTCTTAGAGGGAATTTTTTCTTTAGGTAGGTTGTGAACCTACCGCTGCTACCACTGTTGCAACTGAACCAATGAGGATTCAGTATTTGGAATTGGGGAAGACAACAGTCCAATAGAAAGGACAGAATAATAAGAATAATGTATTGTTTATTATAGAATATTGTGATTAATATACCATATGGGGAAAACCACATGGCCACAAGGGAGGTGGCATGATGGCTTGTTTCATGTAAGGATTCAAGCCAAGGAATAACTTGTGCAGGGATCAGCAGGTTAAATTGGTAGTGCTCCTAATTAGGAGAAAGTGCCCAAAATTTGATATTGCCATCAGATTGGTCCATGTTGTTAGATATGTCAAGGGGCGGCTCATTGAACGCCCCCTGTGTATTGTAAGATACATTGGCAGGCAAGTCGGGAAACTCAGTTGCAACACAAGATGTGACAGATACTCTCAAGAACTTTTTCTGCCAACACTTGGCTGATTAAGAGAATCCAAATGTCCCTGAATTTCATAAGATTGACCCTAAAACTGATCCTGAAAGTGTTTATTGGGATAAGTATGAAGCCTTATCTTTTTTGCTGCTTTGGCCCAGGACCATGCCATAGTTGATCAGCTCTCTTTGCTTTCAAATCAAGATGAAGGACTTATGTTAGCAACCATACACTGCCATGAGAATCATCAATGATGCAAAAACTGCAAGTGTCAGGGACACACTCCTGGCAATTTCAATCAAAATTTTGCTTGCTGTAGTGACTGCAATCCTTTGTACTTCTGCTGTCTGAGTACTGGAAAGCTATTGCAGCCTGGTTTAAACATTCAAAATTATTTAGTTCCTGGTTTTAATGTCCATGCCTATTAATGTAAGGTCAAAAGCTTCTGGGGAGATGGTTGTTTACTAAAGCCTTAAAGCCTAAGATATTTAAATTGATTAAATATAAAAATTAGATAAAAACTTCAAAAGTAATTAAATCATAGCCCCCAACAATTTATAAGAAGTAAAGGGGGTCTAAGTTAATTTATTAATCCTAATAATATGAAATAAAGTCCTGTTTTAACTCTAGAATTATGTTCTATGTCAGGAATGACAATTTCTTCTTACCCAAAAACCAAGGCATGGGACTGGGTTCAAACCCTTAGCCTATCACTTTGTGGTCCGCCAGTTCACAAGACCAGGAGCTTGGCTGCCTGTAGTCTATGTTGAGATTTTGACCAAGCAATGATGCAAATTAGGATGAAGCTCACAGATTAGGATTTCAGCAGCCAACACAATAAATTAACAGCATAAAAGTCAATGATGCCAACTATGATGGAGCTCACAAATAAGGATTACAGCAGCCTAATGCCATAAGTTAGTAGTATAAAATGTATGCAAATTGGACCAGCAGCAGTCTGCTGACTTATGCCAAAAATCACCCAATGATAAGTGCTATTGCAGCACTTAGTTAATACATGATTTTCCACTGTGCCAGCTAGTAATTATTCTAGGCACCTATCAGGAATATTCCTATCACTTATAGTTGTGTGAATAACATACAGATATCCGCCACCACCGTGCAGACACCTGCTTTCATCATGTGGGCCCCTGTTGCCACCAAGCAGATACACACCACACATGTGAAAGCCTGCCACCACTAAGCTGTTACCCACCGCCAACAAGCAATTGCTTGCTGCCATTGAGCAGATGCCCACCACCACTGCACAGGCGCCCACCACTCTTGCCAGCTCCACCTGCAAGCCATCCTCAATCAGGCACCCATGAGCCAGCCTGCCACCTGCCAGCCATCTGCCAGCAGGCCAGTCCCCATCCACTCATTTCTGAAGTTGCCAAATCAGGAAACCAGGACAGGCAATTTCCACAAAGCCAAATTTGGAAGGAACTGCTACCCAAGTTGGGAGCCTGCCAGATGGGGAATGGACTTACAGACTCTCCAACAATGAAAATCATGCACCAAATTCACTAAATGAATTTAGATGCATGAAGAAGGCCCAACTTCCTCTATGCCAATTCAAACTGAGATCCAGCCAAACCTTCTCAATTGCCAGCCACCCAATCCAATCCAGAAAAGGGAATAGCAGATGCAACTCAGACTCTTGTTTCCCCAATGTCATGTCTTCCAATAATAATGCCTTGCAGGTCCACTAGTATAAGTAAAGACAAAACCCCCAATGATAGGTTGTGTTATCATTGAGTGAATATCCTCCTCAATATTATCACATTAATCAATCCTCTACCTTGAATAAGCAACTAATCTTATTAGACTCATCACCCCTCCCCAGGCCAGAAGATGAATTATATCATCTTCACAGCTGTCTTGACAGCTTACCCTGGGATAGGGGGCAACCAGCCAGCCTATGCTCAGTTTGGAACTGAGCCACAAGGACCCAAAGGGATATCATACAATGAGCCAACACAACTCAACTCAATGGATTTGAACCCATGGATACCTCTGGTATCATCTTACCCAATTCCCAACTTGGCTAATTATATGATCCCTGCAGTTACACTACTGTATCTTGTCGGCAGCCTTAGATAATGCAACACCCTTTCCAAAGCCTTCTGTCAGGCAATGAACCTCTATTTGATTGTCTATGCTTTGAATGGCTTCCAGATGCCTAACCTGACATCTTATGTTATTAAAGTTTTACCCTCAATACTTGGGTATTACAGCGCTGTCTTACTATTAATCCAGGTGTGTAGCACCATCCTAATTATACATTGAGTGCCTCTGTGATAACTAAAAATTATTCCAAGCGCTGCTGGTGCTGCCTTGCAAATATTTTAGCCGCCAGAGCACCACTCTACTTTTACATCAAGAGCTGAGGTGCTGAGTTTGATTCCCCATAATCTCAAATCTCATGATAATTATATTTCTAAGCATTAAATCCAAAGTATGTTCAGGATTGGATGAAGCAATCCTGAAGCTACTGAAACCCCCCACACCAGCAAGGGACACCTGTTCTGGGTGAAAATAAATATATTCTATTGATTGACTTGTGATAAGCGCCAAAAATAAAATACTGATTACCCAAAATTAGGGCGTGATAGAATGTCCTAGAAGACATTTCTAGCAGCCATGGATCAACCTTTTAGAAGTATAGGAAGAATTAATTATTGCAACTGAGACTTCATCCTTGCCTGCCAATGTATCTCACAATACGCAGGGGGCACTTGATGAGTTGCCTCATGATGTGTCTAACAGCATGGATCAATCTGATGACAATGTCAAATTACGGGCACTATCTCCTAATTAGGAGCACTGCTAATTCAACATGCTGATCCCTGCACAAGTTATTCCACGGTACCAAACCTTATATGGAACCTGCCACTGTTCTATCCCCTTGTGGCTTTCTCCGTACAGTATCTTAGTCACAGTAACAACCAATAAAAATTATCTTATTCTTATTCTTGTATTTTCTATTGGACTATTGTCTTCTACAATCAAATACTGAACTAGCAGTGGTTGAGTTGCAAAAGTGATAGCAGAAGTAGTTTCATGGCCTATCTAAAAGAAAATCCCCTAGAAAGGACAGAGTATAAGCCATATGGCTACTCCACACTAGGAAACTTTCTTCCTTATCCTTTATGGGGACATCATCAAGAGATAAGTTATATATCAAGACCAGTTGGTGCTCACAAGCATTTATAACTGCCTCCTCCTGGGGCAACGTAACACCAGTGTCACCCTGCCACAGGTGGATCTTTCTGTCAGGGATCCATCCTGAGGGGGGTTATTGAGGACTTTTGGGAAGATGGCCTGTAGGCCCAGGGGGGGCCACCAGAGGATAGGAGCTAACTTTACAACATATGACAAGGATTTGCCTATGATGGCCCAGGGCCCATTGGGGGGAATAATATAATCCATGATTCCAGTTAGAGTGATGTACGCTACTCCAAATAGTTGTGTTGAAGTGTATTCATTGGCTGCCACAGATTCTTGCAGTCAGCTGGGCTGCAGGATTAGGGGAAGTGTCATTGGAACCTGGTAGGCTGGCAGGTAGTTATATTTATCTCATAATAGCAGAGGGGGCACAGTTATCCAGGGTCCTTTTTGGTCAATGATCTTGGTTTCTTGGGCTCTGGCTTTGGGGCCGTAGATCAGGATTTTCTCTAGAGTGAACTCTAAATATGCTGGGTTGGAGGGATATTCCATGAAATTTACCAGGCCAAAAGGTGCTCCAGGTAATCAATATAGCTCAGGCAGACGGTCTGCAGTTTCTTGGGGTTGATGAACCTGGGGGATGAGGCCGCAGAGGTTAGTCTGCAAACAAAATAGAGCTAAGACCAAATATTGGATGACTTGGTTGAACCAAAGTTTCATGTCACTTTATTGCAAGAATAGCAATGGGTAGTTTCCTGGCAGCCCAGGGTATAAGTATACTCATCTGCCATGGGCAAACTTTTCCAATTCATCTCAGGCCTGGTGATACTGTCTACCAGGGTTAGGCAGCCCTTGGCGGTATCTCTTACAGGATATCTTTCATTGGCTGGTTCAGAATTAGAAGACTTGAAATTTCCTTTTGGGTTGCAGTATTGGTCATCCTCAGGTGGCCTGCATTCCACAGGAAGTTTCTTTGATTCCCCTGCTGCAGTGGCCCCAGTTATCTTGGGGTCCTTAGATAGGAACACAATCTCATTGGCGGTACTAACAGTAACCTTTAGCGTGAGAGGCATTGATGCAGGTAATTTTAGCTCAGAAGATCTCAAGAGTTTCCCCAAAGTCAAATCCTGCTCTGTTTTGAGCCCAGAAAAACGCAGTAAGCCAGGCAGCTGGTCCTGTAGGCTGATAATCCACAGGATTCTGGGGTTTTAATCCTGTACTTGAGGTTTTTCCACCAGCATAGTTAGCAAGAGCTTGTCATTTGTGATACTTTTCCAATGAATGCTTAATCTTCAACTAGAGTCCTTTGCAGATAGTGTGGAGGGGTCCAACATTGTTAGTTGGCTCTACCCTACAGAGACCTGCCTCTGTATTTAGCAAGTACCAGAACCCATGTGGGTTGCCACTGCATCTGGGCGCCTCACAGGGCTTACTGTAATATGGTTTGCCAACTAGGCTAGTCAGGAACACAAAGTTACTTGGGCAACCTTTAGGGACGCCTCCAGGTCCAGCTATAGCAAAACCTTCTTGCTCATTGTAGTGGGAACCCCTCTACTTGCTATCAAACAGACAGGCAGTGTCCCTGATCACCTTGCAGCCTGGCATCAAGCACTTGCCACCACCCCTAAAGCCATCACCAACAGAAATACAATACTACTCACCCTCATTGTAAATTGATTAAAGCCCCACATCTGTAAATGGGTTCCTGTAGGGCGCTGCACCTCCATTGATGACTGCTACAAAGCCATTTTGAAAGCTAGCAATCAGGCCTTGATGGGATTCCAAAGATCAACCAATACACCTTCCCAACCTTTTCCTGCACCTGTCAGCGCCCACAACCAAGTAGGCTACTGCCAGCCTTGTCAGCAGGAAAATGGGACCAAGCACCCTTGCAAGGGGGAGCTCCAACTAGCCCATATTGAGGATTTGGGAAAAGCCTGGGGGTTGTAAATACAAGAGGTTCTGTAAACCTGCTTTACCCACACTCTCAATATCTCATTACCAAAAACCCCTGCAACTACAATGTGGATGAGGTAGAGGCCTTAGATGTGTTCCAAGTCTATAGTGACGCCCCATCCTCCAAGCCAGTTATTCCTCAAATAAAATCACCCGCTTGGCCTATTCCTGTTGCTCCTGTGGCAACACCCACATACTTTTGGTAGATACTGGGGCCAATCACACCATGGACAACCAAGAATTGTGCATTCCCAGAAATTAGACCAAGTATCCAGTTGTTTTTAAGCAGTGCATGTGGCCAACTAACACAGAGTAACATCACTTACAAGATGGCACCCTCATCTGTAAGAATGGGGAACATCCAGGTTAAGCTTTCTGGGCCAATTATAGCTGAACTCAGCCACAATAATATTGCTGGCCTTGACTGGCTACATCATAATTATTCATACATTAACTTGGACACCTCTTTAATAACACTCAACAGAATCAGGGTAGGCTTCCAAATCTATCCTGTCAAAATAAACAAGCTACTCCATGGCACTGTGTTTGTACAGCTCACAAATACAGGCTTATATAATTTCAAAGGAGGGAAGCTGGACTTCAACCAGTACTCAGTTGAGGTCATCTGATCAAAACCCCTACACTTCCCCCTTGGTCACAGTGCCTCCACCAGCACTAGTATTACTTCTTGATGAATACAAGGATGTCTTTAGCAAAACACTAAACCAATTGCCCCCTCCCCAAGAGACCCAGCATGTTGTACAACTGCAATGGTTGCTTCCTAAAGCATGTCCCCTCTATTGCCTAACACCAAAAGAAGATGAAACCCTTCACCAGCACCTTGTAGTTGTACTTGATAAGGGCTTCATCCGCCCCTTCCTCTTGCCATATGGGGCTGTGGTCTTCTTTGTAGCCAAGAAGAACAGGTCCCTTTGCTTGGTCACAGACTACCACGCCTTAAATGAGGTGACTGTTAAGAATAAGTACACCTTGACGCTAATTGACAGCCTATTTTACATGCTTGTGGGTGTAAAGATATTTAGTAAGATTGATATCATTGCAGGGTACAATCAGGTCTGCATTTTGCCAGGGGACAAGGCAAAAACTGCCTTTTGAACACACTACAGGTTGTTTGAGTGTTGTTATGAACTTCAGAATGACTAACGCTTCCTCCACTTTTGCCATGTTGATGAACAAAGCATTTGAGGAATTGATTGGTAAATGTGGAATAGTGTACCTTGAAAACATTATTGTCTTCAGTCAAGATCAAATCACACACCTCCAACACCTCTATGCTGTCCTTGACACCCTTTGAAAGAACAGTTGAAGGCCAAGCCTTCCAAATGCAAATTCCTCAGGTCAGAGCTGCTATTCCTTGGGCACACCATCTTTGCCCAGGGAATAAAGCCCAACCCTGCCAAAATCAAGGCAATCACAGGCATGCCACCCCCCCACCAATGTGGGCCAGATGTGTACATTCTTGGGCATGGTTGCCTAGTTGTGCAAGTTCATCCCCAATTGCAGAGAGCTTATTGCACCTCTCACTGAGCTCCTAAACACCAAACAACGCTTCCAACGGACCCCTACCAAAGACCAAGCCTTTGAGATGTTGAAGCAAAGACTTATAACGGTGCCTGTATTACAATTCCCCAATTGGAACTTTCAATACAAAATCAAGACTGACAACTCTGACAGGGCCATAGGGGGTGTATTAAGAGTATAAACCAATGAGGGCGCCTTCATTATTTCTTGTGGCCTACACATCTATGAAGCTTACCAACTCAGAACAACATTGCCTCATACACAATAAGGAGTTAGTGGTAATTGTGCACTGCGTCAAGAAATGGTGCTGCAACATGGAAGAGGTCTTGTTTCCACCCCAAGTCTTGACAGATCACAATTCTCTTCAGTATTTCAACACCCAGTCACACTTGACACAGTGTGAGGCATGATGGGTTGAGTGTCTGTCCCTGTACCAGCTGTGCATTAAATACAAACCCAGGAAAGAACTTGTCACAGCTGAAGCTCTCTCTAGACTATATGTAGTGTTCATCACAGGAGATGACAGCTTAGATACAGACTGGCCCATGCTCTACCTGCGCCCTGAGGCCACCTGTTACAAAGGCCTCAACTCTGTGATCATTTCCAAACTGAAGGATAATGAAAGTCAGTTCACCACTGATGCTGACAATGTCTATTATTGGTCAAAGACAGGTGAAAAGACACCTTACATTCTCACCACACAACAAGGGAACACAATATTGCACTACCATTGCACCTTAGGTCATATCAGAGGATGTAACCTCTTCAAAATCATGAAGCTTAAGGATTGGTGGCCTTGTATGCTCCAGGATATCCTGGAAATCCTTAGGATGTGTGTTTTGTACAAAAATAACATGTACAAACCTGCACCACCCAAGTCAGTCTTACCAATCAAGGCCATGGAGCCCTTTGGACAATAGGCTCTCAACATTGTGGGGCCCCTGCCTGAATATAGACTGGGCAAGAAGTACATCATCACAGCTATTGACTACTTCACCTGTTGGCCAGTAGCGTGAGCAACCACCAACCATACTGCCAACACCACTTGCTTCATTGGCAAAGAAATTATGGCCTGCTTTGGGTGGCACAAACATCTTATCACAGATGGTGGACCCAAGCTTGTAGGGCACGTCATGAAACTGTACTGCACCAAGAATGCCCTCCAAAGAGTAGTCACAACTCCCTACCATTCCCAAGCCAATGGACATGTAGAGCACCTAAATGGTTTGTCGGTCCAACTAATTGCCAAGCTCTCACAGGAGCATCCCAATACCGCATGGACTGAACACCTGCCCACTGCCCTCCTTATCTTATGGGCAAGAATTAACAGAGGCACTGGTTTCAGCCCCAGCGCCTTGGCCTTTGGGACCCTGACAGCTTGATAGGGGTAGAACAAGGGAAATTACAATCCACAGTTCCTGGGAAATCTCCCCTGCCAACTACTCTTTCCCTGAGTCAGTGGTGTGCCAAAGCCCAAGACATTAAACACAAGCAAATTGAGGGGGGAACACCTTGAGGCAATATACACTTTAGGTGACCCTGTCTATGCCCTCAATCCTAATTAATCCAAATTAGAGCTCAACCACTTGGGACCCTTCAAAATAGCTGCAGTATATGACAACCACACCTATCAACTTAAAGATGCCCAAGGAAACACCAAAAAGCTCCACTATGATTGCTTGCACCCCTGTTGTATCATCCCCACACAAAGGTTGTTTGTACAACTTTCCCAGATCTTTTGCAGACTCCAATCCTGGTGTCTGATAACAAGCAGGGAGCAAGGGGGTGTTGCAACCAAGTTTCCCTCCTTGCCTTCTAATGTATCTTACAATACACAGGGGGCACTCAATGAGCTGCCCCTCAACATATATAACAACATGAATCAATATGATGGCAATATCAAATTGCAGGTATTTCTCCTAATCAGGAGTGCTGTCAATTCAACATTCTGATCCCAACGCAAGTTGTTCCACAGTCTCAAACATTATATGGAACCTGCCACTGTGCCACCCCCTTGTGACCTTGTGGCTTTCCCCATATGGTATATTAGTCACAGTAATAGCCAATAAATATTATATTTTTCTTATTCTTGTATTTTCTATTGGACTGTTATCTTTCCCAATCAAATACTGAACTATTATTGGCTCAGTTTCAACATAATTAATTACAATAAACTTATCTTTTAATCTGCAAGTACTTCTGCGTGCTCAGGAGCCATTTTTTGATAATAATTATGTCTCCAATTGATCCTGACTCTTCTGATAAAATGCTACTCATATATTCATATATGATTGTATTCAAGCAAATGCCTTTTGCCCCATAATATTAAATAATTGTGGCAATGCAATGCAAAAAACGCAACAGTCTATTAATAGTATATCTGTTAGTAAAGTCAATGTCAACCTGCCAGGATCTGAATCCTTGCCTTCAACACCAAGTTTTTCAAGCAAACTGCCAGCCCAATGATGGAAGTTTCCCCAAAGTGACAACTTGAAATACTGGCAGGTTGGGCAGCAAAATTAGCAATCTCACAAATGATAAATCCCACAAACCTGCCCTCATCCTAATTAATAGCTGCCCTGAAAATCCTCTCTACACCATAACAACCAATGATAACCCACTTGCTTCAGACGCCAGAAGTTTCCCTAAGATACAGTAGTTTTAAAAGCTATGGCAACAAGCAAAATGAACTCAGATTTAAACAAAATCATTTCAGATTTAAACAAAATCCAAGTTGCGCAAGATTCAGGATTCAAATAATTTAAATATTGTTGGTTAATAAATGAAATGTCAAACCAAAAACAAAATTTCACTTGCCCATTATACAAAATTATATCAAACATCAAGTGGTGTAGTTCAACCCACAAACAAAATGAACTGACGCAACAAGTGAAATGGATGGATGCTATTCCAGAGTATATTATAATCCAATCAGGATTCATATGAGACACCAACAGAAGGACCAAAATGAAACAAAATCTGAGTAATCTAGAAGCAAGATTACACAAACACAAAACAAAATGAACTCACACAAGATGTGCAGTATGAGCAGCCTAAAATAGAAAATTAACAGTATAACAGCCAATCAACAGCTATCCAATTTAGGAACAGAAGCATTTTATCCATTTTCATGGCTCCCAATTTGTATGAAATGGTTTAGACAACCTTCCAAATATGGACTTGAGATTACAATATTAATAAACCATTAAATTTTTAAATTTTCTACTTTTAGTGATTTTATCTTAGGTTTTATTGTACAATGGTTTTTAACAGCAACATATTCAACGGCACTAGCAGCCAAGCCAGCAGCAGCCAAGCCAGCTTCAATGGAGGCAAGGCTCAGGACGTGGAGGCACCTGTTTACACCCAAGCCTTTGAGGCGGGTAACAAGGAAGCTGACCTGTTACTGTCCCCCAACCCATATGGCTTTGACTTGTTTGAGAGTCACTTTGCGTCTAGTGCTGCCCCCGCTCCCACACCCACCCCTGCACAAGCTGCCCACCAACCAACCAATCAGGATGGCAACCTCAATTTGGAACAACTTCCCGCCATTGCCCAACCTGCCCCTCCCTCAGCCAATCAGGCTTCAGCTCCCCCCGCCCAGCGCCCCAAACGCAGAATTATCACTGCCCAAATTCTCCAAGAAATTGTGGCACTGAATCTACAGGGTCTGTCATGGGACCAGATTGCTGACCAATTGCAATTTACCCGAGCTACTGTCATGCGGGAATTCAACAGCATGATGAACAGGGGGAATCGGATTGGGGCGGCCAAGAAGCCCAAGAAGGCCCAAGAGTCCCAGATAACTGAGGCCTACCCAATCATGCTCAACCTCCTCCAGCGGGACCCCAAGCTTCCCTTGACCCAGGTCCGGAAGCAACTTGCTCACCATGGCATTTGGGTGTCTGAGCGCATGGTGCAGCTCTGGATGTACGGGAAGGTGGCTTCTGTACGGGTTCTTACCAATTTTGCCGGCAACCAATGGGATGGCGCTGAGGATTCCCCGTATGATCTTGAGATTGAGGCAACCCTGGTCCAATGCCTGACAAGTCTGTCAGATGATGTCATTTTCATCTCCTACTACAAGCTATCATTAGCTTTTGATGACTTTGGTGAGATGGGAAAAGCCGCCACCAAGAACAGAAGGAAGAAGGTCAAAAAGGGGACGTTCATTGGTGCATTTCTGGCTGTGTTGGCCAAGGGTTTTGTCTATTATCGGACAAACCCTGATTTTGTTGATGGGTACTCATACAGCCACATCCTTGGTGGATTGCTCAACTCCTGGGATGGCTCAAATTCAAAGCATTGGGTTTTCTTGAGCCACCAGATGGAGGGTAGCTCCACTGCCCTTGAGGCCATCCAGGGACGCGGGCACCAAGCCTCTGTGTACCCAGCTGGCCACGCCGACGTCCATCTGGGTGATGTTGTCTTCTTTAACATTGGAGATACACTGCGGGAACGCCACCCTCAGGCTTTCAACAACCTCTATCTTGGGGTCCTTGACCACAATTCTCTCTTTGGTCACCAAATGGTGGCTGACTTGTTTGCGCAAATGGTTTTCCATGTGAATATGGGCAACCAATCACGGAAAGACAAGCGCCTCCCGCCCTGTGCCACAGCCACCTACCAGCCCATCCAGCCAATGACTGATGAGGAGTACAACAAGCGGTATATGGCGGCCATCACGCGCAATCCTCCTGCCTCCACCCCTGCCACCAACACCCCTCACCCGCAAGCCCCACCCACCCAATCCCAGACCCACCAAGCCCGCTCAGAAGCGCATCCCTGATGTCAAACCCGTCACTCTTCCCCGCCTCAATAAACCTCCTGTTGCTGAACATTTCTATTTATATTATCATTATTTTGAATTTCAATTGTTCAGGTTCTCTTTGTTTATAGTTGGGTTTATTCTTTATGTTCAGCTTTTTTCTATAAAATCATATATTTACTATGTTGTGTATCTAGATCCAGAACATAGTTATTTTTAGTACCCAAACCCAGCCCCTTGTGAAAATATTAACAACAACTTGGTGATCAACTGAATTTGAATTAGAAAATTATAGTGTTAATTGTATTTAGATAAAGTTGTTACTGATCCAAATTCAAAACCTTAATGATAAACTTTAAGCCAATCAGGAGCCAAGTGATAAAGTGATTGTTGTGACATAAAGGGTCATTCAATAATTCTTTGATGCATGTGCGCTAATTCATATGATTGGCTGGTTGTTTTGCCATTGTACGCCATTGCCGCTGTGGCAAGTTGTTGATGGACTAGTGCCCAATCAGCCGCTGAGTTAACACTAGTCCATCAACAACTTGCCACAGCAGCAATGGCGTACAATGGCAAAACAACCAGCCAATCATATTAATTAGCGCACATGCATCAAAGAATTATTGAATGACCCTTTATGTCACAACAATCACTTTATCACTTGGCTCCTGATTGGCTTAAAGTTTATCATTAAGGTTTTGAATTTGGATCAGTAACAACTTTATCTAAAAACAATTAACACTATAATTTTCTAATTCAAATTCAGCTGATCACCAAATTGTTGTTAATATTTTCACAAGGGGCTATGTCAAGCGCCAAAAATAATATGGTAACCAAGGAAACAATGCCACACAAAGCAAACAACACATATTGAGATGTGTGTAAAACATATACAAAATGGGTAAAAAGATGGGATAATGTAGTAAATGGGAAAACAAAAAGGAATAAACAAAGAGGCAATTGTATCAAAATAATACAGAATTTATTGGGGCAAGAGCTATAAAAACATATGAAAAGGTTAGTAAAAAATCAATGAGCAAATTGGAAAAACTTCTAAAAGACCTTGACTTGGCAATTGCCAAAATCAAAGAAATTGACCGCAAGGTCAAGGAAAAAGTGAAGTCTGCCGTCCTTGAAGGGGACAAAATCAAAAAGGTGTCCGCCAAGTCACTCATGACCAAAATACCGGACACCCCTGAGAAGACAATAGAGCGCCTACTCAACATTCAGAAGACAGTGGTTGAAGGCTTGCAATTCAAGTCCTTTGCCCTCTCTGCACCATCTGTCTGGACGGACAACCCTGAGATGTATGCACATCTCAAACCCGCCAAGAGGGCCCGCAAGGAGGACACTGAGATGCCCGCACAACTGCTTGCGCCAAGGATGGCAAAGCCTGCCAAAGCCGCCGGCAAAGAAGAAACCCAAGAAGGTAACCTAAGAAAATAAATTTAATAAAAATTCATAAATACTTACCTTTTTTTAGAAGATGTTGATGGCAAACTCCGCCGGGTCCTGGTTCCTTTTGTTCCCCCCACCTTCTACTCAAATTTTGCCACTCACGTGGCCAAGCAGCTTTTCCTGTCCCCCCTGTCTTGCAGGAGCTTGAAGATAGGATTCACAGTGCATTCCCAATGTCCAGGGAGGCATTGGCTGGGCTGACGCATGGCAAGGGGGCATCTGAGTGGGCAGTTACTGCCTACAAGGATGCTCAACTGGTCCGCCTGGACCCAGTTAACCTCAGTGGAGTTTACTGTGTAAACTCCATTGAGCTTGTTTGGGACGTCCTGGCAACGCTCCCATTCAAGAATATACCGGAGATGGGCCAGGCTCATGCGGCTGCTTGCTTCTGCTTCCCAGTGGAGCATACCATCTCTTACCTGCTGGACAACTTTGGGTGTGCAGTGGCAAAACTGGCTGTTGCAGACGCAACAGCTGTAAAGAAGTCAAAAATCCTCCTGGCGGACTTTGGGCTGGCCTGGAGTGCCAACAAGACGGGTGTCCCTGCAGCAATGGAGCTGACCTTTGCCAAGACAAAGCACAAGAAGAAGATTAGCGCTGTATACAACAAATTGTGCAAGTTTACAGAAGCCTTTGCTGGACAAAGGCTTCACCTCGTTGTTTACCTGGGGTTCCTATTCTACTTTGGAATGGGCGCCAGCGTAGAGGATCTAGACGGGGTCCTTCTTGGAATTGACGAGGCCCAGCTTGCACTTGACGGGAAGAAGGTCCCCCCCTGGATATGACTCAGTGGACCATGTTATCCAGGACGCCCTGGTCCTGGCTGGAATCTACGGGTTTGCGGCCCCGCCTGAGAAGCTGCTGCTTCACTCCCACCTAACCATTCTGCCTTTTACCAGCAGGCGGGAGTATTTTAACCAGGGTGTATCCACTGTCCACAGTGTGGCGGTGGAGGTTGTGTGCCACCTCCATTGCAGGGTGGGTACATACCGCCAAACCCATTATAGGCGCTCCTAATATATCCTCTATTCCAATAAATATATTTACCCTTTAGATTATTTTTATTATAATTAATAATTTTATAAAATAATATTTTAGCAAACATTACTTACAAAATAAATTCCAGGGAAGGTTTTAATAAAAGCATATAATATATGTCAATAAAATCTACTTCTAATTTGTATGATTTACATTTTTTTTAGTTTGCTTTTTATATTTATTTGCCAAAAATGATATTGATGTGTTTTCATAATCCATTATCAAGCGTTTGGGATACCCTTGGATGCAATAATAAAAATGATTATAAATAAATAAATTACTAACCTTCATTGATGGTGCTGCTGAATGTGATTGCGGGCTTGGAAACATCTAAATATAAAATGTTAGTTAATGAATCTTGATTAGTAAATTAGAGGATATATAAAAAAGTGGGATAAGCTAAGCCTTTAATTGATTGGCTGATTTGCAAGGCACGCAGGGATAAACAAATCAGCGTGGCCATAGAATTTGGCCACGGTCTTGGCTGGGAGGGTATGGATCCCTGCCTGCAGCAAATCAAAAAGGTCCTCTGTCCCAGTTGGGGTTCCTTGCTTGACAACTTGCTTGAGCCACCCAAAGACTTCCTCAATGGGATTTAGGAAGGGCAAATAGGCGGGGAGGAAGAGAAGGCGCAAATTTGCCGTGGCCAATTGCTGGGGGCCCACTGCAGCGCTGGTGTCAATCATTGGGAATTCCTTAAGAATATCTGCCACCTTGTGGAGACCAACGTTGTCCAGCACAATTACGTTGGTGAAGCCTGGGCTTGTGCGCCTCAGGTGCTCCTGGACCAATCGGAGGAATGATAGGAAGGTCCGGCTATTGTGAGATCCCAATATCATTTGGTAGAGCTCAACCCCCTTTGGACCAAGGAGAGCCACCATCAAATAGGCTGTGGCGCGGACTGCAGCACACCAAGCCACCCCGTCATTGGAGCCTTTTGGGACGTAGCCATATACATTGCGCATCAACAAGGCAAATGCTGATTTGTTGATGTAGTAAAATTTGACCGTCCCCTTGGCTTTTAGGGCAGTGTACGCCTCCGCGTATTTTCTCTGAGTCTCAACATTGGCTGGGCTGTTTCTGTTGTAGGGGGAAACCCCGAGCTTTTTCCAAGAAAAGTGCATTCCCTTCACCAGATGATAGTAAAAGGAAATTGAAGCCTCAACCCCAAAAGCAGACTTGACCATGGCCTGGATATTTGCCAGTTCAAGATGGCAGTCCCGGGTGATCCACTGGCGGATTGCCCATTTGTGCTCCTTTGTGAGCATGGTTGACACGCACAAGGATTTCTCCGCGGCAAGGACTCAACCCGTGTTGAGGAACTTGTTGAAGGTCTTTGAGGCGTACTTGGGATCCACCCCAACAATGGCTGTGGCCGCCTTGTAATTGCCTGATTCATGCATTAGATTAAGCAGGATGATGCATTTGATGTCAGGGATGCACTTATGGGCAGGCTTTTTAGCGGTGGGGATTGACTCATTGGCATTGGGCAAGGCACAGGGCATAGGCACCTTGTTGTAGAAGGCTGCAACTTTCTTGCGCACCAGTTGTCCCTCATCAGTTTGAAAGAACTTGGGCTCCTTGTTGTCCTCCTGATTGCCATTGCTGATGTATGGCTCATAGCTAGTATCAAGTACAGGCTTCACCTTCTCCAGCATGGCTGACGGGACCGACTCTTGCCGGTACACAGCGTCAAACACATACAAAGTAAGTTCTACCTCCTTGTCTCTAACCATTTTTGTGAAGGTAACCTTGGTGGGCTTCCAGGTCAGCTTGGGGACCCAAGGGTTTATGCTCTGCACCCTAGCAGCTTGTGCTCCTTGAACCAGCTGTGTCAGTGCAGCGTCACTATGGAACTCTCCTCTTCCGCCTCCCTCCTGAGTAGGCACTTGTGTTGTACTGAGTCTATTCTTTGACCCGCAGGGGCGACCGCAACCGCAGCGCACAACGGGTGCATTGGTACTCTGGTGTTGTGTTCCTTCCATTTTAAAATTTAATAAAATACTAAATAAATTTTAATTAAGTTACTCCCTAATTTTAATTTTTGCTTTTATCTGAATATGGATATTTAATTAAAGTTTTTCCCACCCAATATCCCAATTATAGATTTTTTATTTCTTAATTAGTTATTTCTGGTTTACAACGCCCATTTTTGAATACCCAAAATAATTTTCACCCATTTTCTCATATTTTTTGCCAAATTAAGCACCCAACACAATATTTTTAAAATTTATGTTTCAGATCTCGTGTCTTATTTTAGATGCCTTGGTATCATTCTTGATTACAATCCATTGCACAAACTGTGTGAGTGATTTTGTTTATTTTTTGAGTTCCTATTGTGTTTTGTTTTTGGATTGAGTTTTGACGCACCATGTGTGGGTGTATTTTGTCACCAATTCACATAGTAAACATATGTACACCAAAAGCCAACTCACACCATTTTGTTTGTGAATCCATGTATTTTGGATTGCATTTTGAATGGTTTTGTTTTGCGCGTGAGTCCTTCTTTGCTGTGTTGACCCATTTTGCCTATTAACGCCAAAAATCCCTGTTAACGGAGTGTATATTTTAACCTGCTAGTTGGATTTTGTTTAAATATGAGTTCATTTTGCTTGTTGCCATAGCTTTTAAAACTACTGTACCAACATGTGACACTGGCAGGCTGCTTGGCAAAATAAGCAAGTTTATCAATGAAAACGGCCCCAAATCAGCTCAAAGTATAGTAAATGCTGCTGGTCCTGAATACCTACCCAATGTCAATTATTAAGTTGTTGAACAGAAGAATTTGAAGGCCTATTTTGCAGAGATTGCTAATAACAATCCACAAGTGCCTGATATCATACTGTACCCTCTAGAATCTCAACGCCAACCTGCCCAAGCTTAAGAAGCCCAACCAGACAATGAGGCCTGGTAGAGCAGTATAAGTACCTGCCAGGCCAAGATCAATCTTCATTGTCATTTTAAAATAAAGATTATGATAAATAGGGTTTCCCAAATGTTATCATATTTTATCTTAGTCATCTGTCAGGTAAGCCCAAAATCATCTGACCCTCCTGCTGCCTTGCCAGCTACCTATTATCTGCCAAGTGCTCCATTTAATTCTGTCTGTTTTACAGAATACCCCTTGAAGCCCGAGTATAGAGATTACACCTCTGACCAAATATTAGCATGAGCTCCCCTGGCCCAATCTAAAACGCTTAACAGATACAACAGAAAGGGCCCTTGGAACGTTACCAAGCCCCCCTGGTCAGATATAAAGACAACTTCCCCCCTTCCTACCAATTAGACATAGAACCACCTGTCACCCACAAACCAATGCCTGAATTTGCCTCCAAAATTCCCATAGACCTTACCAACAAGCTAATTGGGATTGTGTATATCACCCTCACTGGGGTGATTGACACTATCATCCCAACTTTTAGCATGTGGTCCTGGGTGGGCAAATCAATGACCTACATCATTAAGTTAGCATCAATCCTCTTGTGGGCTCTGACCACCCTGCCTGCAACTGCTGGTTTCCTGACACTAGCAATCCAGCAGACCAGTGTTGGTTCCCCTGAAGATCTATAAAACTAACTTCAAGTTCATGATATTGATCTGCATCAGCAAAAGGATTGAAACAAACAAGACCTAAGTCTTGAGTGTTATTGTAAAATCCACCCAATTAATGTAAATGAAACTCAAATGGATTATACTAAAACTAGTCCTATACAAGTAAACAATTTTACAACTAATTAGCAAGCACAAGCTTCAAACTGTACAAGTATCTTTTGAGGTACAATTCAAATAATCTCAACTTTTTGTTGAGAGAGAAAACAGAGTGTATTTATTCTTTAACTGTGGAATTGAGTTAAAGTTAAATGGATTGATAATTTATCCTAAAACATAATCAGATCTAGTTTTTTTGAAGGGAGAGAAGATCAGAAATCCCTATCACAATAGAAAAAATATACTTAGACTTTAAAGGTTAAGAGAAAGAAAAATAAGCTTATCCATAGAAGGTTAATAAGAAAAAAGAAGGAGCAGGAAGCTTGATGAAAACAGACAACAAATCCAGAGTGAGAAAAGATAATTTAGTGGCAGGAAAACCAACCCAAAAGTCAATAAAACTTCATGTTATTAAATCTGAATTTAACAGGCAAAAAGGTAAGCTTTAAAGCTTAAGAATAATTTAAATATATGTTAAGACAAGTTGAAAACCAGAGAAGACTCTTTAAAAAGTTTATTAAAGATTAAAATAAATGAATTCCAAATGTAGTGACTGATGTTGCTGTGACAGAAATCACTGGGTAATATAAAAGTTCTCCAAGTGGTGAGGAATAATCACCCAAATCCATAAGGATTTGATGATTAGCCACCACCAAAGCTTCAAATACTGTTTAGGAAAATTACCAAAAGATCACTAGGATTTAATAAGATAATTAAACCCAACCAAAGTAGTCCTAGATAAATGGCCTGTGAAAAGATTAAGGAATCCTCTTAATAGAAATCAGGACATTGAGAGGTAATAAAAGACTCAGTTTTGGATTCTGGAGCAAAGACTCCAAGATTGGCAGGCATTGGCGTAACATTAGGTGACATAGACAATGTAGAGCCCAGAGCAAGACCTCATCTTCCTGTTACAATTTAATTTAAAATCAAGTTGTAGGGAATGTAGAAAAAGATTCCTACTACATGATGAATTTAAAAGATTTTAACCAGAAGATAATTCAGTTTATTGAGATAATTTTTTAGGGAGGACTCAACTCTTAAGAGTTGAACAAGGGAAATTTTTCAATATTTACCAAAATTATTGACTCAGCAATAACACCTGAATCCATGCTTCTATTCTGTCTCATCATTCCAGAGAGTATCTTGTCCAACACACAAAAACCCTTGTGTGGTTAATTTTTTATGACCATGCTGATAAACGAGGTTGTATTAGATGACACTCAGATTATGTTTATTTATCAGTACAGTAGTTTTCAAACCTGTTGAGATAAACATAAAATCTCGGTCTAAAAATGTATACAACTCAGTCTAAAAGAAATCAAAGTGGATCCAAATCTATTGTAATTTAATCTAAATTCCTTGATTTTTGATTTCATTTTTAGACTGAGATTTTACAATTTATATCAACAGGCTTAAAAACTACACTGTCAATTTGCTCTGGGTAATCAAATTTGCTGACAAACTGGGGTGGCAGTAATCCATTTTTGATCAATGAGTTGATTTAAATAAGTCAACTTAGTCAACATGATAACTGTTTTCCTGATTTCTTGGCATTTTGATTAGGACAGACAATAACTGGAATTATGAAAGCTAATGTGACAGTTTCAGGAAATAAGGTAACTTAAAAAGAGCATTGATAATGTAAAATCAGAACCTGAATGTAAAAATGCGGGATTGTCAAATCCTTGGTCCAAATTTTAAATCACATTTGTGGGATGGTCTTTTTTAATTAACTTGAATTCTTTGTATTTTTATTTGAATATTTAAAAACGCGGGAACTCATAGAAGCTTTGTAAATTTCAAGTCAAGCTGCATATTACAAATGAAAAAAATGAATTAACTGGAATCAGATTTGAATTGTTCAAATCCATCAACCATTTTCATTAAGTTTACTATTTTTTTGGAATTGTGGAATTTTCAAATCCAAGAACCAAATTTCAAATCAAAAATGAGGTGAATTCAAAATAAATATAATTTATTGTCAAAAAAGCAGGCTTGAACCGCCAACAAGGTTCCAAACAAGCGGGTTTGTGATCCGCAATCTGATTACCCGGCTACTCAAAGCCAGACTAGGAAGTCAACTCAAATTGCAAAATCCAACAACATGAACAGATGATGATCCCTTATGGTAGATACCTTGTTTTGGCGCTTGACTCATTACCAGGATCAAGCCACCCCCTTCACCATCCAGCTGTGTGATCAACACAATCATGTTCCTGCTATCCTTGATTCACAACAACTATATAATCACTATCTCTCAATAAAGATTATTATCTAGCTCCTAAATATTTCCCCCTTGTAACTCTTCTAAAACATCACAGTTAAAACATTGGTAGCACAGGTAGGTTGTCTATCCTACCTTATCTTGTAAAACTTCACCTGTTGCCCGCACGCGCCGCAGCTAACAAATCCTTGACAGAATTATGTCTGGCCTCCCGCTGGACTGGACCCCGTACACCCCTGGTACCAAGATACCCAATGGATTTGTCCTGTACCAGAACACAGTGATTCCACTACCCACCTTCAACACCATGTATCACAAGGGTTCTTTCAGGCCCCCTCCTCTATTCTGCAACCAACTGACAAAAACACCATGCCCGCCTACATAGCCCAAAGACTGCAAAGCGCTGCCTTGGAACCTTTTGCTGGGGCCAACAACAACAATGCTGCCACATGGATCCAGTCCGCCCAGAGCAAGCTGGCCCATATGGAATGCCCACAGCAATTTGGATTGCGTAAATCTCCATCTGCCTGACCCACAACGCTGGCACCTGGTGTGACAAGTGGTACAAAGAACACGCCAACAAGAACTGGGATACCTTCAAGCAAGACTTCTTGGCAAGGTTTGTGCTTAAAGACACTGCGCTCATGATCATACGCCAAGTAAAGAATCTAACCCAGACAGGCACTGTGAAGGAGCTCACCTGCGCCTACAAGGAACTCCAACTTTGTGCACCATCTGACATGGCCTTTGACACCCTAGCTACACACCTCATGTACTATGACACCCTTAAGTTGTATGTAATGAGACACGTGAACCTGGACCAAGTGACTAACCTACAAAGCCTGTATCAAAAAGTGGAGAAAGCTGAACAAACATCCAACGCTCTCCATAAGGCACAAACTGGAAAATGAGAGAGACCCAAGGATTCCCACACAGGCGGGCGCTCCACTCTACCACCCCCTTGAAGCAACAGGAATAACACCAACCATAAACCCACAAGCTCAAACGGACATGGGAATGGAAACAATGGTTGATCAAATTGTACTCATTTCTGTATTACTGCCACGCAAGGCAATTAAGATGAGGGGAAAGCCTGGGGAGAGCATTAAGCAAGCCAAGCTCTCCCCACACAACTCCCAACTCACCCAATGATGAGTACCAACCTAAGGATGTATATCAATGTCCAATGATTCAAGTACCCTTGCAGGACCCGGTACTGTACACCATTGCCAGACATCCCAATAAACTGATGTCTTACCCTTTCTGCTTTTGCAGTTACACAGGCTCAGCACTCCTGGACTTGGGTGTGGATCAAACCCTAGTCAACAGCAGCTTTGTAGATAATTTCAAGCTAGCCACTAATACTTTGCGGATTAAAAACGTGGTCCTGGATGATGAACATCACATTGCTGTGACAAGGGAAACTGCCCCCTTCTCTGTCATGCTTGAGAACCTCCACTCCACCATCCAAGGTCCCATCATTGACTTCCCAAAGTTTGACATTGTGCTGGGGTTAGATTGTTTACAAAATAACAACCCTCACGTAGACTGGGCAACCTCAATGTTGACCATTAAGCGTGAAGGTGTCAACCACCAGATCTACCCTGACTCAGTGGACCAACTCCTAAGCAACCATGTCTTTGTGCGCATCACAGAGACCCTGGACGGGAAGGAAAACCTGAAGGCAATTAACTGGGACTCCTGCCAGTACAAGATCATACACTTTAAGGACCACCAAGATACTTCCACGCCTCAGGATTGCGAAATTGTGGCCCGCCATCCAGAAATATTCAAGTAAGCTGTACCCGGGTTGCCCCCAGAGAAACACATTCAACACTCCATCCAACTCAAAAGATCTGTACCCAAAGCGCGCCCTATCTACAGGTTGACCCCAAACAAAGACAACGCCCTATGCGCCTACCTCAAGGAAGTGTTGGAGAAAGGACTTATCCGCCCCTCACAGTCTCCTTTTGGGGCCGCTGTATTCTTTGTGGCCAAGAAGGATGGTACCTTACGTCTGGTCACAGACTACTGAGCCCTAAACAAAGTTACCATCAAGAATTTTTATCCACTACCACTGATTGAAAATCTCTTTGACGCCTTGGGAGGAGTCACAGTCTTCTCCAAGATTGATCTGACTGCAGGCTACAACCAGATTTGTATCAAGGAGGAAGACATCCCCAAAACAGCCTTTCACACTAAATATGGCTCATACAAATGTGTGATGCTCAACTTTGGCATGAAAAACGCCCCTTCCACCTTTGTGACCTTCATGAACAAAGTGTTTGCTCCACACATAGGAAAGCATGCCCTAGTCTACCTAGACAACATCATTGTCTACAGCCCCTTGGTGGAACAGCACCACAAGGACCTAGAGGCAGACTTTGCTACCCTGGCACAATACAAAGTGTTGGCCAAACCCTCCAAGTGACAGTTTTTCTGCAAGAAATTACCCTTCCTGGGACACATAGTCTCAAAGGACGGCATCAAATCCAACACCCAAAAGATACAGGCTATCTGCAAGATGCCGCCACCCAAGGATAAGTTGGAACTCCGCACCTTCTTGGGGATGGTGGCCTATGTACACCACTTCATACAGGACTGCGGCATTTTGACTGCCCCCTTATCTGCCATAACAGGTGCCAAATCCAAGTTTGTGTGGACCCCCAACATGACCTCTGTTTTAGACGCCTCAAGGAGAAGTTCACAACAGCTCCTATCCTGCAATACCCCAAACGTGGTAGGGAATACCAAATGGAAACCGACACCTCAGATGCATCCATTTGGGGAGTACTACAAATCAAAAACAATGATGGTGACTTCCTGCCTGTAGCTTATAAATCACAAAAGTTGACAGATGACAAGTGTCAATACCCTATCTATGACAAGGAACTGCTGGCCATTGTACACTGTCTAGTCAAATGGTGTTGTTATCTAGAATGGCAGGAAGAATTCAAAGCATTAACTGACCACAAGTTGCTCATATATTTCAAAACTCAAGCAAATCTATCTTGCCGCCAAGCCTGCTGGATGAAGCTCTTGGAGAGATTCAATATTCTCATACAGTATAAATCTGGTCCCGAGCTTGCCATGGCAGACGCCCTCTCACGCCTATATGCCTGTGCCACAAGAGGGGAAAATGGGCTCAACCAAGACTGGCCTCTCTTGGTGCTACAAACAAAGGACAAGGGCTTCCTTCCTGGTACAACCAACATAACCAAGGAAACAGTCATCAAAAACAAACACCTATTTGCTGACATGTATGGAACCTTAAACCAAAAAATGTTTGATGGAACTACCATCCCTTACATCCCCACACACCAGCAAGTTGACACCATCCTACAATACCACAGATATCTTGGACATACTAAGAGCTGAAATCTATACAAGTTCCTAAAGCATAAAGCCTGGTGGCCAACCTTATACCTCAATGTCCAGGAAGTGTTAGAACAGTGTGAGATTTGAGAAAAGTTTGCTAGAAGCAAAATCTCTCCAAAGTCAGTCCTTCCCATCCGCACACAACTACCTTTCAAAGTATGGGCTCTTGACATTGTTGGCCCCATGCCAGGGAAACAAAATGATAAGAAATACATCATCACCGCCATTGACTTTGCTACAAGATGGCCAGTAGCCCAAGCAGTAAAGGCGCACAATGGCAATGACATATAACAATTCATTGAAAAAGAGATAATCAGCAAGTTTGGAAAGCCAGAACTCCTGATAACTAATGGAGGGAAAGAATTGACCTCCAAAAACACCAATGTATACCTCGCTAAAAATGGAGTCAAACACACCGTAACAACGCCATACCACCCACAGACCAATGGACGTGTAGAGCGGCTTAATGGCAGCCTCGTGCAAGCCTTAGCCAAACTCACCACCAGGAGACCTGAAGACTGGTATAAGCAGCTATTGACTGCATTACTTGTGTGCCAAACCCAAGTGAACAGATCCACCTGAAAAAGCCCTTTTGAGTTGGTATACGGCACACAGCCAAATATCATTCAAGCATTAACAGGACCCAAACTGGAAATCCCAAGTAAAGTCCCTCCACACTCAGACCCTCAAGTTATAGAGGCCAACAGCAAGCAAACAGAAAAATGAAATGAACGTCTGCAAAAAACCTTTGTCCCCATACAAGATAGACATGAAGTTGGGGACAAAGTTTGGGTCATAAACGTTGATAAAAGCAAACTACAACCTGAGAAAGTAGGTCCAGCAATCATTCTAAAGGTAAACAACAATAACACTCACATTGTGCAAGGACTCAGGAAGCGCAAACAAGACAAAACCCTGCACCATGATTGCCTGAGACCCTGCAAAGCAAGACAAAAACAACGCAAAACTGCCCTGCCCACCACAGAACAACAGTTAATCCAGTATGGCGCCCGGGCTCCTGACAACTTCCCTGACAACCTACCTCCAGAGGAGGCCAACCTTCATTTGGGGGGTGTTGAAACAGCAGGCTCAACCCACCAACAAGGTTCCAAACAAGCAGGTTTGTGACCCGCAATCCAATTACCCGGCCACTTGAAGCCAGACTAGGAAGTCAACTCAAATTGCCAAATCCAATAACATGAACAAATGATGATCCCTTATGGTGGATACCTTGTTTTGGCGCTTGCCTCATTACCGGGATCAAGCCACCCCCTTCACCATCCAGCTGTGTGAACAACACAATCATGTTCCTGCTATCCTTGATTCACAACAACTATATAATCACTATCTCTCAATAAAGATTATTATCTAGATTCTAAATATTACCCCCCCCTTGTAACTCTGCTAAAGCAGCACAGTTACAACATTATGGTGTTTCAAAAAGGATGCTAAAGGATCTAGAGAGGATTTGTGCTAATTCTTTTATGAATCATAGGCATTCTCAAAAATCACCCAATTCTATTTCAGGACAGCTAAGATTTAGATTCTTACTATTAACTGAATTAGAAAACACTAATAATAAAATAGAATTATATATTACAATCTATTTTTATCAAATTGCTTTTTTCCTTTTTGTGGTGATTTTTGTTTGTTTGATGTTTATAATGTGCCTGCATTTAATTGGATAGTTTCACCTCCAGTTGCCTTGGCAATAGGAAATCAAGTTGTCTCCGCAACCACAGCTGGCCTCAGGGAGACGGCTTGATTTCCTATCACCAAAGCAACTGGAGGTGAAACTATCCAATTAAATGCAGGCACATTATAAACAACAAACAATCATCACAACAAGGAAAAAATAAACTTGATAAAAATAGATTGTAATATATAATTCTATTTTATTATTGGTGTTTTCTAATTCAGCTAATAGTAAGCATCCTTAATAGCAATACATAAACACATAGTGTAGCAAACGGATGGTTTATATTTACCACCTCTCCTTCCCTGAAAAGAAGTTTGTTTGGCCCCTAGCTATGCCAGGGGCCAATTTTTTTAAATTCTGTGTCATCAGGGGGGTAGCTCATATGTTATTATATGGGATTGTGGTTCATATATTGGTGATTTGGAGTGCAGAATATCACATCATTTCCAGTTTAGACAATTTTAAATTTCACTTAATTTCCATGTCTAAACATGGCTATCAAAATCAAATTTTTCATTTGATTTTATCCAGAGTGGAGTTTCCTGATTTGGATTGATTTGCCCTAGTTTCTTACTGTACATTCTTTTTGGATTCCAAATCCTGCAATTATTATTTGAGTTTACTAGTGGCATTCATTTATGATTTGAAATTTGGTTCTTAGATTTGACAATCCTGCAATTCCAAAAAACATAGTAAACTTAATGAAAATGGTTGATGGATTTGAACAATTCAAATCTGATTCCAGTTAATTGATTTTGTCCATTTGAAATATGCAGCTTGACTTGGAACTAAACAGTATCTATGAGTTCCTGTGTTTTTAAATATTCAAATAAAAATACAAAGAATTCAATTTAATTTAAAAAAGGCCATCCCACAAATGTGATTCAAAATTTGGACCAAGGATTTGACAATCCCGCTTTTTTACGTTTAGGTTCTGAATTTACAGTACTAACTTCTCCATAATAAAGGTGAAAGAAAACAATGATCTTGAGAATTCAGGTCAAGGCTCAACATCCCAGTTGTAAGGTCTGAAGGCTTGGGGTAAATTACTGTAAACCAAGGCCTTTAAACCAATAATGTATATATTTGTCAAGTATAAAAAGGTAGGCAAGGTTTGCAACAATAACTGCACTAAAGCTCCTAAAAGCTTATATGAAGTGAATTAGGGACTAAGGCAACTTATTAAACCTAAGAAAACAAAATAAAGACCAGTCTTAATGACTGAAGATTTGGTTAAAAAGTCAATCTCTAAGTCTGGGAAGTGATCAGCACTAGCTGGGGGATTGAAACTGTCAACAATTAAAGGTTGAGTACCACTATAAAAATTGCCTAACTGATGAAAGAGGTAGTCAAATGGAATCATGAAACTAAGATGGGGAGATACAATAATAAAAATAGAGAAAAAAAGCCACAAAACCTAACAAGTACCTTTCTGGGGTGCAAGTCAAACAATCTTAACTTATTGTTGAGACTGGTAAACCAAGCCTTTTTATTAAGCTTTGGTAGAATGAGGTGCAAATTTAAAATAGAAGTTTAACCTGTAAAGGTTGACTGACCTTGTGAGGGACAAAAAATCATAGTTTGTAATCAACTGCTTAACTAACTTTAAAAAGTTAAGCAAGCATAAAGGAGACTTTGGAGGAAGAAGAGCAGTTACAGCAAGTGCTTAGGCGGTTTAAGCAATCAAAGAGAAAGAAAAGTAAGTTCAAAGCCTGGGAAATAACATAATCAGGTATATAGTGAAAAGTAAAAAATTTGCAAACCAAATTATTAACTTGGCAAATAGGTCCAGAGCTTGAATCCGGTGGTGGAAAGGTAAGGAGTCTTGAAAACAACCGTTAATCACTCTTAGATTAATAGAAGGCTTGGGAAAGCATAATATCTAATCCAAAGTAATAAAGGTAAGTGATAAAAGAAAAGAGAGGGTAATTGGTACAAGATGAAAATAAATTGATCAAGTAAACTGGGTAGTTTGGAGAGAAAAGCCCAATTAAAATGTTGATAGAATAGCAGCTACAAATGAAGGTGAATCCTGACACCAGTTCTGTCCTATCACACACACAGAGTTGAATGCTGCCACTTATACAAACTTCACCCCACTTAATAGCAACTAAATGCTGATGGAGCTTCTAGCTGCTGAGAAGAGACACATGTACAATGTTGAGGCTGTTAATATTTCCAAACATATCCAGATTGAGGATCTTTTAAATTCATCTCAAAATGAGAAGTTCAATTAAATTCACCTCATAACTATGATGTTTATTATCAACACTAATCTGTTTGTTCTCACCATGCTGCAGATATAGGCACATTTATTGTCCCAATCAAGCCAGGCTGAGGTGAAATCAAGCGCAGATTGATCAAATCATGCAGGGCAGCCTAACATGATATCTGGTGCAAATTTTTTCAAATCAGGTGCAGCACCTAGACTTTAGCACCAGTTCTGAAACCCAACCCACCATCACACATCATCAAGCCAATGTGATCAATGCCAAAAACCTTGCTCAAAATAATGCTGAGCCTTTTCAGGGTGCTGGTTTTGTATTTCATCCCACTCCTGCTTCTGATGCTGAATCCAGAAAAATCACACCACCAATGATTTAAATTTAAGCCCATATCTAAAGCAAACTGCCCAATCAAATCATGTCCCTGCCTCACACCAATCAGTTGAGATTCATCAAGCACTAATAGACTACACAGAGACCTCTCATAAAATGAATTTATCTTATAACACCCATCATTCACTTCATCATCATGGTTATAAAATTAGCATAGATATGGTTCAAAAGCCCAGTAGGGTTTGTCACATTATAAAAGAGGGGTTGGCTGATTCCACAGCAGCTGCTATGAACTCTAGAAACCTGTTCCATCCTTATATCAATCCAACGGGCATTGCTACCCATAAATTATGGATGAACCTTTTTTAAACCCAATCTTTGGAGCTTGTTGAAGTTTATCCTAACCCTGCATCACTAAACGCACCAAGCCACTGGTGCTGTCACAGTAATCTCCATATTCCCATGAATAAACTGACCTAGTTAGAAGGCAAGAAAATCTGGAACCCCATTGAAAAAATTAACGGGATTGATAGACTTGAATCAAACTGTTGATCAGAAATGGGTCACAGCAGCTCTATTTAATCAGCAGGATTCAATTATCCCTGCTAAACTGAAGCTTATCAATAGATGTGATATGAGGGTCACCCAATAGAACCTCATTTATCAGAAATGTTGTCAGAAATTAATCATTTGAGGTTTTTTTTGTTTATTGGACTAGATGTGCGTTGCAATGATGAGACAGACTAGGAGCCATAGATTCAGGTGGAATTGCTTATTTGATAAATTTGGTACATATTGAAAATTTTCCATTTTCAACCCTTAGAAGTTGAGTCCTCCAAAATTCTCAATAAACCTAAAAACTTATCTATTAGATTTTAACATATACCAATGCATCCAGTTGTTGGCCCGCTCTGATATATTCCCTACAATCTGATTTTAAATTGAATTGTAACTGGAAGATGGGGTCTGGTTCCAAGTTCTGTTCCTTCTGGTCCACCCAATGTTACCATATGCCTCATAATGTTGGCACCTTTACTATGGAAATTGAAACTGGGACTATTGTTAACTCTCAATGTCCAGAGTTTTATTACAAAGAATCTTTGATCTTGTCCTGGGCAATATACTTAGGGTTACTCTGGTTACCGTTAATATTCTTATTAAATCCCAGTGTTTCCTTTGGAAATTTTACCAAACGATATCTGAAGCCACATTGATAGTTGATTATCAACTCTATGTGGATTTGAGTGGTTATTCTCCCTACTTAGACACTGCTTCATACCATCCTGCAATTTTTGTCACAGGTAACACTTCCTGGGCCTTGACGTGTTGGGCTGAATCTGCTATAACCCTAGTACTAGGATTAAAATTGAATGGGTCATGTTGAGTCTGGACCTCTGGTTAGGATGCCAACCCAATCCCAGAATTTTACTCTATACCTTGGCAGCTAAAGCTATCCGGGTTGGGACCGGTTTGATAAGAAACATCAGAAGTTTTCATCCAGGTACTCTAAATTTTATGGAAATGATTTTATTGAGCTTTAACACTGTTACTGGTGGTTTGCTTGCTTGTCTTAATCAGGATGGTGAGAAGGTTAACTCTGAAACAATATGTATCACTCTGGTCAGGTGATTCAGCCTTTAACTCTGAAACAGTCTGCATCTTGTTGGATCAGGTGATGCATCTGAGTGGAATGTTCGATCGTTGAAATTCAAAATAAGTGAGACTGAAATGTGTAAGCCAACCATCTCTTGCCTGACAAATGTTATGTATCTGGGTTGAATCAGATCTCTTTAATTGGACGAGCCCACTTTCTTCGGTCAAGTCAATCCTCAGCATAGAGTTTAAACATTGATCGTTTAAAGCTGTAGCAGATCTATCCTAATTTCAATATCTTTCTTAAAAAATCTTTTGCTCCTCTTCCAGTTTTAATCCTCATATTTTGGAGTTGGAGAATCTATATACAGGTTCACCTTTTTGCAAGGGTTGAACCACTACTTAAAAACCAAGCAGCTAGATATAAATTTATTAAAGTGTGAGTAGCCTATATTCTACATAATTTACATCCCACGAGAATCAACCTAAATGCTTCCAAAGATGCTTGAAAAAGGATTGTATTTAAGGATGAGCCAAACCAAGCTGTTGGCTTGGCCATTGACTTTAAATATAAAATAATATAGAAAAATCAAATCGAGTTGATTTCTTATGGGTCGAGTGCACTCAAGCTGACGTTAAAGACAGACTCACTTTTATATAAGCTATAAATAAAATTTGAGCTGAAAGTTATTTGGCACCTTGCCAAATCAAGGCCGCCCACGGGATGAGGGTGGAATAGATCAAGGTTTCCGGCCACAGTTCAGTTGGGCCGATCGGCAGGGGAGCTCAACCAGCTTGATGAAAAGCCAAAGTCAATAAATCAATTAACAACTTGATTGGCTATATAGATTCCAATGACGACCATAGCTTTGTCTATTTAACCAGCACGCCAGGGCTGTGATAAACTACAATTTATATGGATTTAGACTGCAGGGTACATTATTTTTGTCGAAAATAAGATTCACACAATCCTCCCCGCAATTATACTCAGTGCCTTCAGCCATAGGCAGAT
The DNA here is from genome assembly GCA_014839935.2 of Entomophthora muscae. Lineage (NCBI taxonomy): Eukaryota > Fungi > Entomophthoromycota > Entomophthoromycetes > Entomophthorales > Entomophthoraceae > Entomophthora > Entomophthora muscae. The sequence continues at coordinate 129,902 of QTSX02005134.1, forward strand.
TACTTGTGACTAGGGATGCTTCAGCCCAGCCATGGCTAGCTTCCGGCTCTGGGCCGAACATCTAAAGCGTATTAGTAATATTTTAACAAATTATAATAATTCTTTGACACGAGTATTCAGAGCCAGAAGCTGGCCAAAGCCTCCCTAGTTGTGACCGAATTGAAGTGTGGGGTGGCGTTTGTACAATTCAGGTTGGAGTTTACAGGTCCAAGTCAAACTTCATAAGACAAAGTCATCAGGCACGCTCTTGCTTAGCAACCTCCAAGATTGGTTTAGGCTATCTTTTCAAGCCGCTATATTTATTCATAGCCATATTTTTTCCTTGGTAAATATATTTTCGGTCAGTTGACTTCGCCCTCATTTTTGCTGTCAATCTTTTACTTTAAGCTGGCTTGCCTCCAAAACCCATCCTCATTCAACCAAGCATATCTTTAAACTGGCATGTCAGGGAACAATATCCGTGTTCTTTGTCGGTTTCGTCCTCAAAATAAACGAGAGATTGAATCGGGTGGAGAGCCCATCATCTCATACAGTGATGACAAGACTACGATAAAAATTAATGTAATTTTACCTCAATCCCCATCTTATTTTTACTAGAGTCAAGAATATCCCGGAGAGTATACTTTTGATTCCATCTATGATCACACCACAAGCCAAAAAGCCTTTTTCGAATCTTCCATCAAAGCTACAGTTGACGGTACTGGCTTTTAAACCTTTGTAGTAATTGTTTTTAGATGTCATCAACGGGTACAATGGTACCGTTTTTGCATACGGTCAAACTGGTTCTGGTAAAACTTTCACAATGATGGTAGGGTCTAGTTTTGTAAGCTATGCTGATATATGCCCAGGGAGCTGGTGGACTGGGCAACGAAGACCTCAAGGGTATTACCCCACGTATTGTCGAGACGATCTTTGATAGCATCTACGCCTCCACTGAAAATATAGAATATCTCGTCAAGGTTTCATACATGGAAATTTATATGGAAAGGATCAAGGATCTTCTTAACCGTAAGTCCTTCGTTTGGCTCTTACCAATGTCCTTTTCTTTAGCTGTTCAGGACAATCTTCCAATCCATGAAGATAAAGTCAATGGTGTTTACGTCAAGGGAGTTACTGAGGTTTACGTGGCGTCAGTAGACGAAGTCTATGAAGTCCTCAACCGGGGCAGTAGCAATCGAGTTGTTGCCTTTACAAGTAAGAAGTGTTCTGTATAGCCAAGCTAAACTCGCAGAAATGAATGCCGAAAGTTCTCGCTCGCATTCGCTTTTTATCATCAACGTCGAACAGAAAAACCTCACAGATGGGAGTCAGAAGCGAGGGCGAATGTTCTTGGTTGATTTAGCTGGCTCTGAAAAGGTAGGGAGCTCTTTAAACAAGTTTATTCACGTCTGTCAAGGTTGGAAAAACAGGCGCTTCTGGTCAAACCTTGGAGGAAGCCAAAAAGATCAACAAATCCCTTTCAGCACTGGGAATGGTCATTAATGCCTTGACTGATGGAAAAGTACAGTTGATTTTACACTGTAGACTAATTCATTATAGTCGAAACATGTCCCATACCGTGATAGTAAACTAACTCGCCTGCTCCAAGAAGCATTAGGAGGGAACTCAAGGACAACCCTGATTATTAATTGCTCCCCCTCCTCATACAACGACGCAGAAACAGTCAGTACGCTTCGCTTCGGAATGCGGTAAGTTGCCTCTTGCGTTTCAACGCTGACTAGCTGTAGAGCTAAGAGCATTAAGAACAAAGCCAAGGTCAACGCTGAGCTTAGCCCTGCTGAACTTAAGGCTATGCTCAAGAAAACCAAAGCACAAATGGTTTCGTTCCAGCAGTACATTTCTGCCCTCGAGGGCGAAGTTAAGGTTTGGCGCTCTGGTGGGACCGTCCCGAAAGAATCATATGCTGCTATGGGTAAAGGAGGTGCCACTACCTCACCATCTCAAACACCTGCACAGCCGCCCTCGCCTGGCCCCGCGCCTGCTCTGGCCCCGCCGAAAGCCATCCCAGACCATCTTTTGGACAACCTATCACGGCCCTCAACTCCAGGCACTCTTGTTGAAGATGAAAGGGAGGAGTTCATGCGGCGTGAAAATGATCTCACGTCTCTCCTCACGGAAAAGGTACGCTGACAATCGACATCAACTCATGTTGCTAGGAAAGCGAGCTCGCCAATCAAACCAAGCTTGCCACAGACTTTAAAGTTGAGATTGAATCCATCAAGAAAGAATTCACACAGGCGTCAGAGGTACTGGTGTTCGTGGCGCTTAATAATTGTTAGGAAAATTCTCGCATGTCATCCCAGCTTGATCAGCTTCGCTCGGAGCTTGAAAAGATCACCTTTGATAGGAATGAAGCCCAGATTCACCTCGACAGCATCACTGAAGCCAACGAAGAAATGAGTGCACAGCTCAAAGAGCTGAAGTCGCAGCTTCAAGAGCTAGTGGATGAAAAGGCAGCAGAAATCGCTGAAAAGAATAAGCTCATCAAGACGGTTGAGATGATGTCAAAGATGGAGCCCAGCCTTAACATGGAAAACTGGTCTGCCAAAGAGCAGGAGCTCCGCAACACCATGGCCAGCCTCGACTCTATTGAAGGCAAGGAAGCTATTTCTGACTCGGAGGCTCGCGTCCTACGCGATGAACTCGCTCGCTCCAAGCAGCAAATCGAAGAGGATGCGCAAGTCATCATCGATTACCAGCGAAACAACGTCTATCTCACCAAAAAGTGTGAAGAGATTGAAGCTCGTCTTACTTCCGTGGAGCTGGAATACGAAGAAATGCTGGAAAAGACTATTGCCGATGAAGAAGAAACGGCGGCCATGAGCCACGAAGCTATTGTTGAACTCAAAGTAAGTTTCATGTCAGATTTAACTAACTTCCAGGCTAAAATAGAGGCACAATACAATTCTAAAAAGGAGATCCATCTCCAAGAAATCACAGAACTAAGAGAACAGCTCGAATCCAAATCTAGCGAGCTTAAGACAATGAAAAGGTTTGTTGTTTTTAATGCTTCTCATCTTCAGTACCCTTTCCGAGCTTAAGCATGTCAACGAGGAACTCAAAATCGCCATGTCCAAGGCAGATTCCAACCGCCCCAAGGCCGAAGGTGCTGACCGTGAAAAGGACATTGAGAGTATTCGCAAAACAATGGTATGTCAAGCTTCATCCCCAAGCTTATTGTTTTAGGCCAAGCAGCTTTCAGACTTTGACATCATGAAAAAGTCACTGATGCGTGATTTGCAAAACAAATGCGAGAAGGTTATTGAACTCGAGATCACCCTCGAGGCCACTCGTGACCAGCTCAACGCCTCGCTCAAGAGCAACAACACCAAGAACCAGCAACAAAAGTTACTCTTCTTGGAACGTAACCTTGAACAACTTACCAACGTTCAGAAGCAGGTAAATGCACATCCTGCCTTTAGCTAACGCGCTAGCTTGTCGAACAAAACACCAATCTCAAGAAAGAAGTACATCTTGCAGAGAGGAAGCTTACCACTCGCAACGAACGAATCACGTCGCTTGAGGCACTCCTGAAAGACAATCAGGAGAAGCTCAGCTCGCAAACCGCCAAGTATGCCTCTCAACTGACTCTCGCTAAATGTTTAGGTTTGAAAAGCAGCTGAATACCCTGCGAGAACGTCTGGACTCTGTCATGGGTAAGCGCAGTCCAGAAACAATCTAACTTTTAAGTCTCCAAACAACAGGCCAGTACCCCATCGCCCTTTAGCTTTGGGCGCATTGCTCGTCCACTTCGAGGAACAGCACCTGCGCCTGATGACGCTAACTCACTGAAAAGGTAAGATGTTTTTATAGCCTTGCTAACATTTCCTAGCGAATTTGATAATCTTACAGGGGCCAGCCGCGTCGGTAAGCAACTTCATCATCACCTTTTTCGGTGGAGGATGCTTTTGGATCTTCTAATGTGTCTTGGATTTGCTCGGGCCATGGGCTCACAAGCGTTTCCAAATTTGGTCAGATCTTGGGGGCCTCATGTTCGGCGGTGGAAACTGGCGGCATGGCCACTTAATGCCCTTCTTCCCTTTTAGCTTTGTTCTTTCCGCGACATTGGGCCTCCAGGGTCTGGCGCCTGCCAGTGTTTCACTCTCGACATGAACCCCCAAATCTGCCAAGATTGGAGACCTTGTGGCTCCAAGTCCTTTTTGGATTATTTGTTTATTTTGCTTGTACATACTCTCATACACATATTTATTATCTTAGAACGCACGACATCTACCAATAAGCGTGCCTCATGGTTGTGGGGAAAATAATACCACCCACTGATCCCTCAAGTCTGCCACGCCTTGTTCATATTAGACCTCACTCTAAAAGCACTCATGTGCTCCCCATAAAATTACCATTTTAAAATGTCAATTTACTGTTCTGCCTCAGTTTGAATTTTGATCAGCATGTAACTTATCCCAAGTAAGTGAAAAGACTTGACCAAACAGGAATTACACATCACATCTCCTTTACCTGGACATGTATGGATTCAACTCATCACCGTCGCTCTCTCTTTGATACTGTAAACTCAGAACCCAATAATAGAAATGCAGAATTGCCAAATCCTTGGTCCAAAATCCGAATCACATCTGCCGGCAACTCAGCTGAGTGATGACCAAGATATTTAAGAAGATCAGACAATCAATTTTTATGATCTATTTGAATTCGTGAATCCTGAACTCTTACTGCAGATAACTCGACTAACTAAAGACAAAGCACAACAAACAAATGCCAGATACATGAGCCAGAGATGCGGGATTCTAATGTATGATTTGAGATTCCCTGTATGTCTAATGAATCATAGACAATATGTAAAAATTAACAAATATGAAATTGTGGGATTGTCAAATCCAAGAACCAAATTTCAAATAAAAAATGAGGTGAATTTGAAACAAATATAATTTATGGGGGTCCCGGGATAGAGGGGGAAGGATCTAGAGTGGATCTGTGCTGATTCTTTTGGGAACCACAGGTATCCTCAAAAATCACTTGTTCCCATTTTAAGACCGCTAAAGTCCCAATCTTACTACTCACCAAACTAGACATGCTTGACAATAAAGTTGACTAAAATATACACTTCTCCTTTTGAGCTTAATTTTTAATTAAAATTTAGTATGCCTTCTTTTTATAACAACCAAATATACGTGCTGTTCCCTGGCCTTGACAAAATCATGCTGGGCTACACTGGGTCTTCCAATAGTGAAGCCTCTGTCTATGGTCATTCCCAACCTGTATGCCCCTCCCCAAGAACTACCCAGGAGTGTGTTTTTTCTCCTGCACCCTCAAGCATGGCCCTGTTTGCCCATCACGCACAGGTAGCTGCTAACCCAAACCATGTATCAACAATGGCATCCAGAAGTGGTTAAAACCTGAGAGATATGTATGTCCCATGGGGAAATTGCAGCTGCAATGGGGTTTGCAAAGTCCACTGTGGCCGCAACCCTGTGAGCCCATGCCAACTGTGGCCCCCCTACCAAGAAGACCCCAACTGGTGCCTGTACTTCAACTGATGGTGAAAAAGCTCACCCTCATATGTCGGCCATCATGAGACAGGACCTGCAGATGCCCCTGGTCCAGGTGCGTCTCCAACTTGGACTCCACAGCATTTTCACAGATAAGAGAGCAGCCAATTCTGGGATGCACAGAGAGGTGGCTGCTGCAGGGATCTTGAAAAATCAAGTTCTCATTGGCCCCAGTTTGGTGGATACCAACCCCTACAACTCAACCATCATTGATTTTATAAAAGAGCAGGCAACGCGGACACACAGTGATGTCATTGTCCTGCTGCATGCCAAGATTTCTGCCGGTATCCAAGATTACGGAGAAAAGCGTATCTGATCTGGTGTCTACAAGCGCGGCCCAATTTTGTATCAATTTGTTAAAGTTTTGCTGGTGGTTTCCCAGATGGGTGTCAACTATTACTCTGCTTCTTCAAGAACTGCTGATATGTATGCCTACCAGAAGGAGCTCAAGGTCATGCTGGTGAAGTGGGCTACACAACAAGCCGTGCACACAGGTGTAGTAAATGTGAGATAGAGCAGCATGTCAGGGAGCCAGGTTTGATGAGGGGCAGTAGTAGATATGGGCAGGGGAACTGCCTGGCTAGGAGTAAGTACCTGTTATAATATAGGCTCTAACTTGAGTACATAGAATAATGATCAACCTAACAGGGACCAAGCACCGCTAGATGGGATCATATAATTCACCAACCCGGTTAATATAATATGCATCATACCAGAGAGTTGAGCAGACATGGTCACATCTGCAATCTCAGGTTCTTGTGGGTGGTTGGGCCGCAGGGTAACTGTAACAGAAATCACGGAAAAATAAGAAGCTGTCTTCATGTGGTGGGAAATCACCCACCAAATCCACATAGAGTTAATGATTAACCACCAATGCAGCTTTAAATGCCGGTTTGTGAAATTTCCAAATGAGATACTAGGGTTAAGTAAAATAATTAACCCCAACCAGAAAATTCCTAGATAAATGGCCTGCAAGAGAATCAGAATGTCTTTAGCTTAAAATTCAGGACATTGGGATGGCACATGAGTTTCAGCTTTGACAGGAGTAGGGACAGCTCCAAGATTGACAGGCATTGAATTAACATTTGGCGGCAACAACAACAAAGTACCGACGGCAGGCCCCATCTTCCTGTAATAATCCGGCTAAGGATTAAATTTTAGGGAATGCAGCGCAACAATCCAACTACAAGATGAATTTCAAACGTAAAGTTAGACCAGGGAATATGTGATTTTTATTGAGTAAATTTTGGGAGGACTCAACTCTTAAGAGTTGAAACAGTGAAGATTATTCAATATATATCAAAAATTGACTAAGCAATACCGCCTGGATCCTGGGCTCCTATTCCTTTCACATTGTCAAGGGAGTATCTAGTCCAGGTTGCAAAGAACCCTTGAGTGAACAACTTCTGACGGCCATGCTGATTGACAACTTCATATCTGGTGACCCTTAAATTACGTCAATTTATCAAAGTCAACTTACGGGAGGGAACCAGATTCAACCGGCAAACTGGAGCAGCTGTAACCCATTTCCAATCAACTGTTTGATTCAAATCTGTTAAATCAGCCAGTTTTGTTAAAGGTTTTTGGGCTTTCTGTGCTTTCCTACTTGGCTGAATAATCCCCAGCATTATGGAACTTACTGTTACAGTAACAGGCAGGATCATTGAAACCAGGTACGCGGGCAAGTGGTTATACTTATCCCTGAAGAGCCAGGGCTGGACAGTGTACCAGTAATCTTTTTGACCAAAGGTTTCTGGATTGCATGATCTGGCCAGTGGGTTGGCCAAGAGGATATTATCTAGTGTAAACTTGGAGAAGACTGGGTTTAGAGGATATTTGGTAAAGTGTATAGGTCCAAAGATGGTGATAAGGAGGTCTTTTGGGGAAGCTTCAGATATGGAATTAAGAAAGAAGAGAAGTATATTTTATTGGATAGCATTTTAGACTTATATAGACTTGGCTGTGGCAGAGATTTAGTTGGATTGAACCTAGGTGTTGGTCATGTGCGGGATGGGTTTGAGCCACTGGATACTTAGACAGTCATGTGATATTGCTTGGTTGCCATTCCTGGTATGTTGAACTGTATATTGGAAGGGCACCAAATCTGGCAATGATCCAATATTGAGTAGGTTGGCAGTAGCCAGAATACTTGTACATCCAGATCCTCGACACCCCCCTTAAGGGGTTACTCTGATACATCAGGAGGGGGCTTTGTCTTAACAGCTGCCGCCTGATGTTCCTGGAGTTGTTTGCTAGTTGGTACCAGCCTGGTCAAGTGTTCTCCTTTGCTAAGGCAGAGACAGATTCTGTGGTATTTCTTGACAACAGGGGTTTTGGCACCTTGGAATTTCACTAGATAAGTGTTTTGGTTTGGTCTGTAATTGATGATTCTTTCTTGTCCTCTGTGTACTGAGTCTAGCTTTTTTCTGTTTCCAGCTAGGCCCAGACGGGGGAGTCAATGGGAAGTGGTTCCTCTGTAGAGGTTACCTTTTGTGTTTTGAGCCTTTTTATTTCTGCTATTTTGGCTTTGAGGTGTATTTGTCATAGAGTTGGTACTTGTTCTACTGTGAGGGGTTTCCCCGGGGGGATCTTTACATATGGTTGCTTGTTGCGGGTAGCTATTTCTGGGTTGTATCTGTATGTTAGTTCAAAAAGTGAGTAGCATGTCCCTTGATTGGTGCAGACCCAGGATACTAGTAATGCATGTTTCACGTATAGTGGCTATGTGTCTTTGGCTTTGCCATCCATTATTTTCTCTAGGGTCCTGATAAGTCTGCCGTTGAGGTGTTTAACTCTGCTGTTGGCCTGTAGGGCAAGGTTGTGGAATGTTTAATATTTTTGGATTTTAAGTTTTTGTTTACCACATGAACTGATAACTTGGTTGCTACATCAGTTATGATGTAGTCTGGGGTACTGTAGTTGGCTATGATTGCTTTATTAATGAATTGGTTTATGGTTTCTGCTTTGTGATCTTTTGTTGTCCAGCAGATGGACCAGCGTGTAGCAAAGTTGATGGCTACAATCAGAAAACATTGATTTGTCTTAGTTTCTGGGAAGGGACCCACTACATCCAGTCTCCAAACCTTGAATGGTTCAGGGTCAGTGTGGGGTTCCTGGTCACCAGTCCCCAAAGTGTGTCCTGGATTGTAGCCAGGGACCAGCTGGAAGGGATTGTCATTCTCTATTAAGGGAAAATGTATCTCAGAAATATGTATAGGGGTCAAAATGGGCTTTTATTCACTCTCAGAAGGAAGATCCCCTTAGAAACCTTCTGGTATATGGCCCGGGGGGTCAAGGAAACAATATGGATTTGCCAATACTTGTAGTTCTCTAACAATATCTTGGACTCATTGTACTTGGTCTTGGACTTCTGCACCTTAGTCTTGGACGTCTGCTCCTTAAACTTGGACTCTGGCAATGTGCTTAGGATCCAGCCTCTTATTCTTGGGCTCCTGCTCCGTTATTGTGGGTTTCAGCTCTCTTTATAGCTCCAGTGGCCTTGTTATTCCACTTGTATAAGTCCAACAAAGCTCCTGCTGGTGATCAAAGGCTTCCAAAAACCTCTTGGCAGAAACTTAAAAGGCCTCAGAAAGATCCTGTCAAAGACCCGGAAAGACCTTGAAAACGACCCAGAAACTTTTCAGCCAGACACCCTCTTATAGTGTCCTTTTCCCAACAGTTCCGCCTTTAAAATGGCTTTCTTCAGAAGCTTAAACCATTGCCGCTCACTTTTCCCTATAATAACTTAAGCTTACATACTTACTTTCTCAAAAGCTTAAAGTATTAATTCACTATTTCCTTGCTTATACTTTAAGCTTTTGGCTTCCAACCAATCATTTTCATCAGGAAACCTACCAGAACTCAACCAATGAATGCAGAGCGCAGAAATAGACCATTTCTGAAGTTCCACTGGGATCCAACTAGGAAAATAATTTCCACAGCTCAAACCGCTCAAATCAGCAACTCTTTGTGCACCAAAGCGTTAACCAGTCCATTATTCCGGCACCATTTCTTCCTGCATTCAACCTAAACCCATTTAAATAGTAGAATACTATTTAAACTTTTCTTTTGAAACTCTTCAAAGTTTTCCCCATATATTTATAAACATAGCAAAATCCAAGGAAAATGTCCCACCAAAACAACTTTGTATCCAGCTCTCATAGCAACATACCTTCATCTATCCTAGGAACTTAATAAATAAATATCTTACCCACACTTCTATCCACATTCCTTCTTGATTTTACTACTAAGCCAAGGCAAAAAATTCCACATTTTCCCACTTTGGCAAATCAATTCAGCAAAATCTCGGCTCATTTCTCTGGACCACTAGTTCTTCACCATCATCTTCTGGTCCCTTGGCTAGCTCATTTCAGTCTCCAACAGCTTATCAGTCCTCTGGCTACTCCTTTATCATGATTGGATAATTCTTCAGCTTATCATTAACTAGTCCATCAACTAATCCTCACTAGGAACTACCTTGGTTCCACCTGCACAATGAACCACTTTGGTTCCAAACTTCAACATGAACCAACAGTTCCTCAACTAGTCTTCAATGTGATCATAAAGTCCTTCTTAACCGTCTTCTCTGCTGATCCCATACTATGAACCACTTTGGTTCTTTATCTCAGTCCCTGTTACCAGAACCTGTAGAGCCAGGCATGAGTCTACATTGAACTGGCGTTTGACTGGGCCCTTGCAAGTGGCACTTCACTTAGGCCATTCAACCATAGATCAATGTCTATGCGTTGTCTTTACTCACCCAGGTGATTAAGTCTGAGCTTTCAGTTGCAGAGTAATCAGCTCTAATTCCCAGAGGCCTGATTGCACCAAGTTTTGTAGCTGTTTCCCAGAGCAAACCGCCTTGGTGACACCTCCAAACAAATCTATACCCTCCAATGCTCACTTTGGGTTCTCTCTCCCAGCTCCCATGGGGACATAAACAAGGACACCCTACCAGTCTGTTAGGTAGGATGCTTGCTCACAGACCTCCTGTAAGCGTACCAGGGTATGTAGAGCCCTCAGAGCTCTTCCCCTCCCTGGAAGCCTGCGTTATCCGCCAGAGGTCCAAAACCTTCTCCCCCCAGATAGACAAAGTTCCCTGCTTGCTATCTCAGTCTTCACCCTTCCGCAGCCACAGTTCCCTGCTAGGTGAAAAATATAGCCCAAAGCAGCCAATATCTTCTGCTGGGTGGAGGAAACATCTGCCTCTGGTAGTCCTTTGTTATCTACTATCCAGGCCTTACTTACCCTAGTAGTCCTATGTTACCTACTAGGCCTCTATCTGCAACAAACAACCAAACTTTTGCTTGGCCAACATTAGCCCTGCCTGCAAACCACCAAACATGTGGACTGTCACAGTCAGGTACTGGGTTGATTGTTGGCTGAGGGCCTTTGTGCTGGTGTATTTCTTGCACACTATGTATTTTTTCAGAACATCAATTATTTCTTGTTTGAGATTGGGCCACCATACTATCTCTTTTAACGTGAGGTCTAGGTTGTTAGCCTTGGTATGCCCTAGTAGGCAGTGATGTCTTAATATGGTGTCAACTCCTTGTGCTAGTGGGATGTAAGGGACATGTTTGTTGTTAATGATTTGGTATACAGTACCATTTGATACATGGAAATATTTTTTGTTTCTTACTCTTATATTGCGTGTTAATTGGTGTGTTGAGGGGTCTTTCCCTTTGGTTTTATACTCAGTATTATATAGGTTTGGCCATTCAGGGTCTAGGTGGTCAGGATGATCCTCTCTTGGCTGACATAGCCTAGAGAGAGCATCAGCTGTGACCAGCTCTGCCCCCTTTTTGTATTGGATGTCCAAATTGAGCTGCACCAGCAGGGACATCCATTTGGCTTGTTGCCAAGCAAGTGCATTCTGAGTTTTAAAGTAGATTAAAAATTTATGGTCGGTTAGTACTCAGACATTTAAATGTCCTTTCAGATAACATCTCCATTTCTTGCATGTGTGGTATATTGCTAGCAATTCCTTATTGTGTATTGGGTATCTCTGCTTAGTATTAGTTAGTTTTCTGCTTTTGTAATATACTGGCAGGAAGTCTTGCTGCCCTGGCTGGCAGATGCGTAGGACTGCGCCAATGGCGGTGTCACTGGCATCTGACTCAAGCTTGTAGCACCTGTTGTTATTAGGGTATTGCAAGATTAGTGCTTCAATCAAAGCTTGTTTTAATAATAGGAAATTCTTGTTGCATTATGGTGTCCAGATGAATTTCTTTTTGGCATTGCCCTTTTTTAGGTCATTGATTGGTGCGGTAAGCTTTCCACAGTCTTTGATATATTTCCTTAGGTAAGCTACCATTCCAAGAAGGTATCTAACTTGTTTAACAGAGATGAGGTGTTGCATGTTGTTTATGGCTTTAATTTTGTCTGGGTCTGCTTTGATGCCATCATCAGAGACAATGTGACCCAAGAACAGGAGTTCCTTTTCCATAAATTGGCACTTGCTAGGCTTGGCGTAGAGTTTGTGCTTTGCAAGTCAATTGAGTGTCTTATGGACATGCATTAGGTGTTTCTCTTTTGTTTTTGAGAATATGATGATATTGTTGAGGTAGCATAATGTATTTGAGAGGCTGTTTAGTGCTTGGTTCATCATGATGACAAATGTTGCGGGGGCATTGGTCATCCCAAAGTTCATTACCCTACATTCAAAGGATCCAAATTGTGTATGGAACACAGTTTTGGTATGTCTTTTTATTTTAATTCAACTTGGTTATAACCTGAGGTGAGGTCAATTTTGGAGAAAAATTTGGCTCCAGAGAGTCTTGCAAACAGATTCTCTATAAGTGGGAGGGGATATTTATTTTTTACTGTGCTTGCATTTAGTGCTCTGTAGTCAGTTACTAGACAAAGAATGCCTTCCTTTTTATTTACAAAGAACACTGCTGCCCCCACGGGGATTCAGACAAGCAAATGAATCCTTTGGTTAGATTGTCCTCAATATGGGTTTTGAGGGTTTGGGTCTCCATGGGGGAGAGCCTGCAAAGGGGTGCAGGTTTAGGCATGGCTGTACATAGATTGATGCTGTATTTGTCCTCTCGTTTGGGTGGTACCTCTGTGAGTTCCTCCTTGAATACCTGGGTGCATTTGTTTAGGAGTGCCACAAGTTCTGGGCATTGGATTTTTGTTGTTTGTATATTATTGAATTCAGTGTACCTCATTATGTGGAGGGTACTATCTTTAGTTAGACGTTCTGAGTTGTCTTGGATTATGACCTGGACAAATACTGTGTCTCTTAGAATGAGGTTGTTGGGTTCTTTGATAATATTAAAATTGACTCCATTGAGTTTGATGGTCATGGTTTTTGTTTTCCAACATACTCTGGGGTTCACTTGGGTGAACCAGCATATGCCTGCTATAATGTTGTAGTGTATGTTGTTCATGACAAGTCCTTTGATGGACCTTTGCATGCCTTGGAGGCCAATTCTTAAGGGAGTTGTTTTGCCTTCAAGTAGAACTTTTGATTTGTCTGCCATTCTGGCGTATTTAAAGTTGGATTTGACAACTGGTATTTTGTACTTGATTACAAATGGCTTGCTAACCATGGTGTGTTGTGCACCAGAGTCAAATAGAATTTTATGTGTATGAGATTTATAAGTGCATGGGTAGACAAGAAGTTGTTAGCAATCTTTAATTTTTAAAAGCATAAAAATGGAGGATTGCGGGACATGTGGGATGCGCTTGGCAAAGTTTGTGCCTTGGTACAGTTTCTTGTCAAGTTGGGGGGAGACAGGGGCACTTAAGCCTGTTACCTTTCCCTCCTGTTCCTCTGTTCAAGCCCTTTGAGATCAGAGAATGTGGGGTCATATTAATAGCAGGTTGCTATTTCAGCATTGTTAACTTCAGCGGTGTCCTCTTTCTTGGGACAGGAGCAGTTTGCGCTTTGGCTGCAATTACCATTGTTGCAATTGGAGTTGCCGTTGCTATGATTAGAGTTTTGGCGTTTATTGCCTTTGGAGTTTTCTCTGTCATTGCCATTTGAGGAGCGGTTGCTGTTGCAGGCAGCATATTCCATATTTGCGCGTTTTTCTGCGCGCTTGGCTTCTGCAATGAGTGCAGGCATGGAGGTATTAGCCTCTGGACAGATGAGTGCAGCAACAGAGGGTTTCATTAGGTTGATGAATGAGGCTCTGGTATGTAAGTTGTCAGCTTGCACTGGATTTTGGATTTTGTGGTGTATTTCTTCAAATTCATTGGCGTAGGCCGTGATAATGGTCTTCTGAGGAAGATCACTGAGCTGTATTGCAATGTCTTGGAGGGATTTGGTGACATGGAAATTGTGTGTGATGTCCTCTTTGAACTCTTCCAAGTTTAAAGCTGGCCATCAGTTTGTGAGCCAACCCAGGTGACAAACCAGTTAGCTGCAGCCTTGTACAGGCGCTTGCTGGCTTCCTGGACCCATTTTTTGTGGGGGATGTGGCTGGCGCAGAGTTTAGCGGCTGAGTGTTCTAGTCAGTTGATGAGGTTTTCTTTGTTTTTACCAAAGAACTTGTTGATATCAATGTATTTGGTGTTGGTAACTTCACCTGTGATATATGGTTGTGCGTTTGTTTGTGGTTGAAGAGAGCAATTGTATTGAATTATCTTTGGCGCATGCTTTGAGAATGACCAGACCTTTGAATACAGTGCATCCACTAGATATATCTTTGTCAATGCTGTGGGCGCAGAAGTACATCTTCCAGGTCTCCTAGGATGTGGCCTGGTTGAGTACGTGGGCAAAGGTGGGGGAGTTTGGTCATTTTTTTTCTCTTTCATGGGCATGGTCAAAAAACTGTAGCTGCTATCAGTGATAAGGAGCGCCTTTTGGGGAAGCTTCAGATATGGAATTAAGAAAGAAGAGAAGTATATTTTATTGGATAATACTTTAGACTTATATAGACTTAGCTGTGGCAGAGATTTAGTTAGATCAAACCTAGGGATTGGTCATATGCGGGATGGGTTTGAGCCACTGGATACTTGGACAGTCATGTGATATTTCTTGGTTGCCATTCCCAGTATGTCAAACTGTATATTAGAAGGGCACCAAATTGGGTGATGACTGGATGTTGAGTAGGTTGGCGGTAGCCAGAATACTTGTACATCCAGATCCTTGACAATGGAACCAGGAGGACAGAATAATGCAGGTGTGGGGTTCATAGGATCTACAGGTGAGGTGGAAGATTGATCAGAGCCTGCTGGTTTGGTTTTTAAATGTGTTAAAACAACGTCAACCCCCGGCAAGGTTCCAACTAAATGGGTTCAAGACCTGAAATCCAACTTCCCAGTGACCTAAAGCCAAATGCGGAAGGTGACTCAAATTGCTAAACATAGTAACATTATCAGATAGCAATCACCACACAATGAATACCTCAATTCAGCACTTTAATCTCTACAAGGATCAAGCCACTCCCTTAATCATCCAAGTGAGGGATCACCACAATCATGTTCCTGTTATCATGATTCACCCCAAATATATAGTATTCATCTCTCAATAAAGATTACTATCTAGTCTCCAATCATTTTTTCCCTTGTAACTCTGCTAAAACAGCACAGTTACAAAAAATGAAATAGAACTAATATGAAACAAGGCAAGATATTGTTGAACCAAAGGTTCATAACAGCTTTATTACTCAAAATGACAATGAGGTTTAAACCACACCTGATAGGACATATATACCATTTATCAGGTATTTATATTTAAATCAGGGATTTGGAAACTTGGGCTGCTAGGTGGAGAGCATTGGCAGTGGCATGGTGGCATCTGGTACTTGACAGGCATCATTGGCTACAATTTTGAAATAGACAACTGGTCTTTTCTGTTCACTAGCCTAATAAAAAGGCACATGTAGGTTTACTGGGCATCTCTTAGGTTCAGATTATCTGAAAATCTCTATTTGGATCTTATTAGCAACACAGAAGAAATTTTCAGGGCCTCTGTAGTGTTCTAGCTCTTCAGATACTAGTAAATGACCTTGGATAATGCCAGGTGACAGCTGGGTAGGATTGTAATTTTCCAAGTGACATGATTCCTTGGCTAAGATGTTGTACTTGGCCTGGTGGATTGAGAATTCCTCAAAAGCTTTTTCAATAACCATCCTAGCATCCCCTCCATAGATCATCACCTCAGAAAGTGTGATATCCTCCTTGGGTTTTTAACAGGCTTGGACATTCTCTTGAACTTATTTCCTAGGAACTCCTTGCCTCTAGGGGTCATGTTGAGTTATTAAGTGAGTCAATGCCATTACTTGTCTGAATTTTTACTAGTGGTAAGTTTTCTACAGCTCTGGTGGTACACATCCTCTTCTCCTAGGATAGGGTAGAAAATATGGTGCATTTTATCTATGATAAACTATGTGGAATCAGGGAGAAGGTTTAGGGGCCAAGATTGGCATTTATTTGAATCAGAAGAAAGATACCCTTAGAAACCTTCTGTATTGTAGCATGTTTTGAAGGAATAGATTTGAGTCACATAGCATTGGGGTCCTTGCTTTATTTCTTGGCCTCCTTGTACTTGGTATTAGGCTTCTTTCACTATGTATTGGGCTCATTTATCTGTGTCCTGGGTTCTTCTGTGGCTTCCTGCTCTACTGATTCCCTTGTTTCAGCTTTTTACCCCATAAATAGCTACTTGTTTCAGTCTTATTTTCTTCTGAGCTGCTTTTTTTCAGGTTTAAACTATTATGATTTTATTTTCTCTATAATAAATTAAACCTTGTTTAATACCTTAGCTAATCAGAGCAGACTTTTTATTTTCAACCCCCTGATTTATTTGGCTTTTCTCTCTTGTTTATCAATGAAAATATTGATAAACAAGCTCCAACCTGCATCCAATCAAACACCTAATTTTGTTTATTTCTCTGAGCATTTGCCTGGGCTATCCTTTGCTGCCTCTTGCTCAACCCTGTTGTCCCTGCCTTCTGGAAAAACCATCAGCCCCCATTTTGAACAGTTTTCCTGTTTTCCCGTTTTCCCATTATGTTTTGCTGTAAAAATTTGAATGTTTTTCCTTATGTTTTACATAAGGAATTTGTTTGCTCATGTTTCACTCCATGTTTACCTGTGATTCCCATCATCAGCAAATTTTTAACCACCTTTTTTCTTGCTCTTGCTCCCTACTATAGTCCCCTGAAAAATGTTTGGCCCTGCTTTCAAAGTTTATTTGTGCCGTCCCTGTCAGCTTCTACTTCTCTTCTCTTAATTATTTCTTTAATAAATTCTTTTTTATTAGTATCTTATTTTTTAAATTCTTCTCCATTTTTTATTAAATTCTTTTCAATTTCTTTATTTATTCAATGTTCTCTTAATTCTTTCTTTAATATTCTCTTTATTTCTCTGTTTTTTATCTTATTTTTTTAAATCCTTTTAAATTGTTGCAACTGAACCAATGAGGTTTCAGTACTTGGAATTGGGGAAGACAACAGTCCAATAGGAAAGGACAGAATAATAAGAATAAGGTATTGTTTATTGTAGGATATTGTGATTAATATACTAAATGGGGAAGCCACAAGGCCACAATGGGGTGGCATAGTGGGGAGTTCCATGTAGGGTTTGGAGCCAAGGAATAACTTGTGCGGGGATCAGCAGATCAAATTGGCAACACTCCTAATTAGGATGAAGTGCCCGCCATTTGACATTGCCATCAGATTCATTCATAACGTTAGAAACGTCAAGGGGCAACTCATCAAGCGCCCCCTGTGTATTGTAAGATACGTTAGCAGGCGAGGTTCAAATCTTGGTTGCAACACCCCCTTGCTCCCTGCTTGTTGTCAGACACCAGAACTGGAGTCTGCGGAAGGTCTGGGAAGGTCTGCACAAACAACCTTTGTGTGGGGATGGCACGGCAGGGACGCAAACAATTGTGGTGAAGTTTCTTGGTGTTTCCCTGGGCATCCTCAAGTTAGTAGGTGTGGTTGTCATAGACGGCAGCTACCTTGAAGGGCCCTAAGTGTTTGGGTTCTAATTTGGAAGAATTGGGATTGAGGGTGTAGACGGGGTCACCTATGGCGTATCTAGCTTTGAGGTGTTTTGTCCCCCCTGCAACCTTCTTGTGTTTGATCTCCCAGGATTTAGCACGCCATTGGTCTAGGGAGGGAGTTGGTACTAAGGGGGGATTGCCAGGAACCTTGGACCGTAGTTTCCCCTGTTCAACCCCTGTCAGACCGTCAGATGTTCCAAAGGCCAGGGTGTTAGGGCTGAACCCAGTGCCCCTGTTGATTCTTGCTCGCAGGATCAGTAGGGCAGTGAGAAGATATTCAGTCCACGCAGTGTTAGGATGCTCTTGTGAGAGCTTGGCAATCAGTTGAACCAGGGAGCTGTTTAACTGTTCCACGCGTCTGTTGGCTTGCAGATGGTAGGGGGTTGTGACTATATATTGGAGCGCGTTCTTGACGCAGTATGCCTTCACGACGTGTCCAACAAGTTTGGGCCCGCCATCTGTGATGAGACGCTTGGGTTGCCCAAAGCGAGCCACAATTTCCTTGCCAATAAAGCAGGTAACAGTGGTGGCGGTGTGGTTGGTTGTGGCCCAGGCCACTGGCCAACACGTGAAGTAGTTGATAGTGGTGATAATATACTTCTTACCCAGTCTGTCTTTGGGAAGCGGTCCCACAATGTTGAGGGCCCACTGTTCAAAGGGTTCCATAGCCTTGATGAGTAGGACAGACTTGGGAGGTGCAGGTTTGGACGTATTATTTTCACATAACACGCACATCTTGAGGAGGTCCAAGATGTCTTGGCGCATGCACGGCCACCAGACCTTACGTTTCATAATCTTGAAGAGGTTACGCCCTCTGATGTGACCCAAGGTTCAGTGGTAGTGCAAGATAGTGTCTCCTTGTTGTGTGGTGGGAATATAAGGCGTCTTCTCACCTGTCTCTGCCCAGCGGCAGACGTTCCCAGCATTGATGGTGAACTGAATTTTGTTGTCCTTCAGCTTGGAGATGGTGACCAAGTTAGGGCCCTTGTAGCGGGTTGCCTCAGGGCGCAGGTAGAGCATGGGCCAGTCTGGGTCCAGACTGTTGTCCCCAGTGATGGACACTACGTAGAGTTGTGAAAGAGCGTCGGCTGTGACGAGTTCCTTTCCAGGCTTATATTCAATGCGTAATTGATAGGGGGATAGACGTTCAACCCATCCTGCTTGGCGGCGTGTCAAATGGGACTGTATGTTGAAGTACTGGAGTGACTTGTGGTCCGTCAGAATGCAGGGTGGGAAGGTCGCACCTTCCAAGTAACAGCGCCACTTCTCAACGCAGTGTACAATGGCTACCAGCTCCTTGTTGTGGATGGGATAACGTTGTTCCAAGTCAGTGAGCTTCCTGGATTCATATGCTACGGGGAGGAAGACGCCATTGTCAGTTTCTACTCTTAGCACGCCTCCTATGCCCCTGTCAGAGGCGTCTGTCTCAAGTTTGTACTGTCAGTTTTGGTTGGGAAACTGCAGTACAGGTGCTGTTGTGAGCCTTTGCTTCAACGTCTCAAAAGCTTGATCTCTGGCAGGGGTCCAATGAAAGCGCTGCTTAGTGTTTAGGAGCTTGGTGAGAGGTGCAATGAGCTCTCTGCAATTGGGAATGAACTTGCGCACATACACAACCATGCCCAAGAATGTCCGCACATGGCCCACATCAGTGGGGGGCAGCATGCTAGTGATTGCCTTGATTTTGGCAGGGTTGGGCTGTATCCCTTGGGCAGAGATGGTGTGCCCAAGGAATAACAACTCCAACTTGAGGAACTCACATTTGGAGGGTTTAGCTTTTAGCTGGGTTTCCCAAAGGGTTTTGAGTACAGCACAAATGTGTTGAAGATGTGCAGTTTGATCTTGAATGAAGACAATAATGTTGTCAAGGTACACCACCACACACTTTCCAATCATTTCCTCAAAGGCTTTGTTCATCAACATGGCAAAGGTGGAGGGAGCGTTGGTCATTCCAAAGTTCATGACACGACACTCAAACAACCCGTAGAGTGTACAGAAGGCAGTTTTTGCCTTATCCCCTGGTGCAATGCGGACCTGGTTGTACCACGCAGTGAGATCAATCTTGCTAAAGACTTTTGCGCCCGCAAGTGTATCAAACAGGTCATCAATCAGCGGCAGGGGGTATTTATTTTTAACTGTCACCTCATTTAGGGCGCAGTAGTCTGTGACCAGGCAAAGGGATCCATCCTTCTTAGCTACAAAGAAGACTGTTGCCCCGTATGGAGAGAGCAAGGGGCAAATGAATCCCTTATCAAGCGCGTCCACAAGGTGCTGGCGGAGGGTTTCATCTTCCTTTGGTGTGAGACAGTATAATGGTTGTGCTTTAGGTAATGATCCTTGAAGTTGTACAGCGTGCTGGACCTCCCAGGGTGGAGGTAGTTGTTCAAGTGTTTCACTGAATACGTCCTTTTACTCCTCAAGGAGTGCAGCTAGCGCTGGTGGTGGTGATGTTGACAAGGGAGGGACTGCAGATGGTTCTGCACAGATAACTTTGACTGAACATTGATTAAAGTCTAGTCTCCCCCCTTGAAATCATATGAGCCTGTTTCTGTCATTCTGACAAACACAGTGTCATGTAGTAGTTTGTTCATTTCCATGGGGTAAATCTGAAAACCCACCCCATTTCTATTGAGGGTGATGACAGAGGTATCCCAGTTAATGTAAGGGCAGTTATACCAGAGCCAGTTGAGACCAGCAATTACATTGTGGCTGAGGCCTGCCATGATTGGCCCAGAGAGCTTAATCTGGATGTTCCCCATTCTTACGGAGAAGGGTACTGTCTTGTGGGTGATGGCAACTCTGCGGGAGTCAGCTACGTGTACTGCTTTGAATCTGCTGGGTACTCAGTCTAATTGCTGGGAGTCAGCAAACGCCTGATCTACCATGGTGTGATCAGCCCCGGTATCTACCAGTAACTTGTGGGTGTTCCCACGGAAACGGAAGGGATAGGACAAGTGTGTTACTTTATTTGCAGAATGAGCGGCTTGCAACACGGGGTTGTTGCTATGGACCTGGAAGACGTCTAGGGTTTTGACCTCGTGAAGATTGTAGTCGCGGGAGTTCTTTGCAAGCAAGAGCTGAGAGGGTGGGTTGGTTGGGGTTGTAAGGCCTCTTGTTGTTACAACCCCAGGCTTTTCCCTGGTCCTCAATTAGCACTAGCTGGAGCTCCCCCTTGCGGGGGCGTTTAGCTGCACTTTCTTGTTGGCAAGGTTGGCAACAGCCCACTTGACCTTGGCCATTATTAGGTGCAGGACGTGATTGGGGTGGAGCATTGTTGGTGCGGCAGAAGCCCATTGAAGCCTGGTTATTGGCCTCTACAATGGCTTTATAGCAGTTGTCAATAGAGGTGCAGCAGCCAACGGGAACCCACTTGCAAATATGGGGTTTTAACCCATTAACAATGAGAGTGAGCAACATGGCGTTCCCATTGGTCACTGCTTTGGGGGCGGCAGCAAGGGCTTGTTGCCAAGCGGCGAGATACTCAGGGACAGAACCAGTCTGCTTGATGGCTAAGAGGGGAGTCCCCAAGACAATGGGAGAGAAGGTTTCACTATATTGGGACTTGGCGGTGTCTCAAAATGTTGCCCAAGTGACGTCAAACTCCTGGCTGGCCCAGTTGGTGAACCACACGGCGGCAGGCCCTGTAAGGCGGCCAGATGCAGTGGCAACCCACATGGAGTCAGGAGCCTGACAGATCCAAAGGCGCGTTTTGGTGGACTGGAGCCAACTGACAATGTCAGCTCCTTTGATACTGCCAGTGAAGGACTCTAGTTGGAGGTTGAGCATACGTTGTGACAGATCTGACTGTGGCGGGGTGACGCTAGCGTCACGCTGCCTGAGGCAGAGCCAATTGTATACACTGGTAAGAACTAGCTGATTGTGATAGATGACATAACCTTTGGGAATGTCCCCCTTGGGGATTGGAAGGAACATCTCTTGTTGTGGAGTAGCCATGTGGCCCGTACTCCGTCCTTTCTTGAGGGGAATTTTTTTTGAAATAGGTCAGAACCTACTTCTGCTACCACTGTTGCAACTGAATCAATGATTGTTCAGTACTTGGAATTGGGGAAGACAGCAGTTCAATAGGAAAGGATAGAATAATAAGAATAAGTTATTGTTTATTGTAGGATATTGTGATTAATATACTAAATGGGGAAGCCACAAGGCCACAAGGGGGTGGCATAGTGGGGAGTTCCATGTAGGGTTTGGAGCCAAGGAATAACTTGTGCGGGGATCAGTAGGTTGAATTGGTAACACTCCTAATTAGGATGAAGTGTCCGCCATTTGACATTGCCATCAGATTCATTCATAACGTTAGATACGTCAAGGGGCGACTCATCAAGCGCCCCTTGTGTATTGTAAGATAGTTAGCAGGCAAGGTTAAAATCTTGGTTGCAACAAAATCTTCTCTCCTTATTCATCATCTTTCTCTCCTTTCAGCAACCATAGTGATCTTCATCTAGTTCTTCTGCTTATTTTTTCTGACATTATTCGCAAATGTCCTTTCTCTGAGCTTCTATATCATGGTAACCCCCATCAGTCAACACCTGTCAGGGATTCAAGCTTGGGCAGGCGGCCTGTCATTTTGATGGATCACATGGGCTGCAGGTTTTGCAGGCAGAGCCCACCACAAGATTAGAGCTAACTTAAAGTGGTATTAGAAGGACTTTCCTACCCAGGACCACAGGCCAGCAGCCAGAATTATAGTATCAATCACCCCCAACAGGGTAATACAATTCCAAACAGCTTATTTGTGTGGTCCAAGGGAAGTTCAGGTGCAGACACAGGTATTGGTTTTGGGGTAATTGGAGGTTCCATATCCAGTTGCTATGTGGTCAGCAAGTTATAATTGTCTCTTAATAGACAGGGCTTGGTGTATGCCAAGGGCCTTTTCTGTTGTACCTTACTTGCATATTTGAATGAGCCAGGGAATCTTTTTCAAGTATATTCTCAAGGTTAAATTCCTTGTATTTGGGCTTCAAATGATATTATGTAAAGTGAACAGGACCAAAGGGAGCACCAGGCGGACAATAAACTTCAGGCAGAAGGGCAGAAGGTCTAGAAGATCTTGAGATGAACCAATAAATGGCAATAATAAAATAGGACAATCATTGGGGAAACCAATGTCTAATAACCTTTTATTTAAAAATAGCAATAAAGTCTTAGCGCAGGGTCTATATGGTCTGTATAGTACTCTGCCACCAAATTTACATTTTTCAACTGGGGTTCACCATAGGGTTGAGAAATATGAGGTCAGGTGGCCAGGACACCCAGGGTTAGGAGCATCAAAACAGCCCTGCTGCTGGGTGTTCACTTATTGGTCAAAAATTCAGAATAGGCTGCTCAATTATTTTATTCTCAAGGTGTGGTCATGGGAGCAGACTTCTGGCCTGTGTTTTCTTCTTGTGATGGCTCTTGATTGACCACTAGTGTAGACTTTAAGCTCATGAAGCTAATGGTAGGAATTTATTTGCCTTCATTAGGCAATTTGTGTGATCTTTTACTTTGTGCTGCTGTTTCCAAGGTTTGACTGATATTATAACAACAGTGGCAAAATCAACTGTAGGGATGCAAAAGTGAGAATCTAAAAGTGGCCAAGTCAACACTTTTTAAATTTTCAAAATGACTTTTTATAATAAAAATACTATTTTTTCTTGACTTTTTTAGTTGAGAGAATAAAAAAGCTTTATATGGCCTAATAATTTTTAATTCCAGATAAGTTGTTTTAATTTAATTTTGAAATTTTAAAATTGTCAACTTGGACACTATTAGATTCTCACTTTTGAATTCTCACTTTTGTATCCCTACAGTTAATTTTGCCACTGTTGCTGGTATTATCATCTAGAGGTGGGATACACTATCTAGAAAGACACCATCTAAAAAACATCATCTAGAATCCCTATGTCAAATTTCTGGCTAAACTGCACCAGATAACTTAAGAATTAATAAAAGCCCAAAAACATTTCAAAAACAATAAGAAAAACATATGGCTAGACTCAAATTAATCCAAAGATTTCAAATATGCAATAACAATGTGGGATCAGCTAGTAGCAACTATAGTGAAGAAAGCTCCAAAGTCAACACACCCCAAAACTGTGATATTTCTGTATTAAGTTTTTGACCCTATATTAAATATGTATACTAAAAATAAAGTAAAAATCAAATATTTGAAAGAAAAAATTTTATTAGTGAAGAAAGTGGATTAGACTTTATACCCAAGAGCCTTGGCAATGCCTTTGATATGGGTAAGGGGCCTTCTCTGGTGTAATAGATTGAAATCTCCTTAGTAATACTTGCAAACTTGACCTGCTGACCAGCATGCTTGGATACAACGGCTTTGCTCTTGATACCTGGGGGTAAAGCTAGTGCCCATGGCCATTCTGGATCTTTAGCTTGCTGATAATCACAATGAATCTGGGATTCTTTACCTTAACCATGCGGGAAAATTGGTTGTGCCAACCTTTAAGTGATAAGGTGGACTTAGTTATGCTGTCCTTAACCTGATTATAGCAGTTCCAGTTAATGGAGTCACTACCCTTGCATATATAAAATCATCAATGAAAAATTTTAAAGTTGAAACTCAAATATTACAGATCCTTCTATGATTGTTACAAAAGTAACAGTTTTGAAGCCCTGGGCAGGAATTGAACCTGCTCCTAGCCACCAGGCGGGGCTAGCAGGCAGGGGAGATTTGCCCACACCTGGATTTTCACTTTTCAAAGCAAATCCAGGTGCGGGAATCATTCCTGTTCTGGTGGCAGCTGAGGGCCCCGTTTTGGGCCCCAAAGGCTACGCCCAAGCCTTGGTGGGTTTGGCTTTTCAAAACTGCAGGCTCAACTTGTCAGCAAGGTTCCAAACAAGTGGGTTTGTGACCTGCAATCTGATTATCTGGTCACTAGAAGCCAGACTAGAAAGTCAACTCAAATTACCAAATCCAACAACATGAACAGATGATGATTCCCTATGAGGGATACCTTGTTTTGGCGCTTGACTCATTACCAGAATCAAGCCACCCCCTTCACCATCCAACCATGTGATCAACACAATCATGTTCCTGCTATCCTTGATTCACAACAACTATATAATCACTATCTCTCAATAAAGATTATTATCTAGCTTCTAAATATTTTCCCCTTGTAACTCTTCTAAAACAGCACAGTTACAAAATTGGTAGCACAAGTAGGTTCTCCATCCTACCTTATCTTGAAAAATTCTGCCTGTTGCCCACACACACCGCAGCCAACAAATACAAGACAGAATTATGTCCGGCCTCCTGCCTGAATGGACCCTGTACACTCCTGGTACCAAGATACCTGATGGTTTTGTCCTGTACCAGAATACAGTGATTCCACTACCCGCCTTCAACGCCATGTCTGCACAAGGGTTCTTCCAGGCTCTCGCCTCCACGCCGCGACCAACCAACAAAAGCGCCATGTCAGCCTATGAGCTCAAAGACTACAAAGCACCACCTTGGAACCCTTTGCTGGGGCCAACAACAACAACACTGCCGCATGGATCCAGTCTGCCCAGAGCAAGCTGGCCCAGATGGAATGCCCACAGCAATTTTGGATTGCAGAAATTTCCATCCGCCTGACCCATGACACAGGTACCTGGTACAACAAGTGGCACAAGGAACACACCAACAAGAACTGGGATACCTTTAAGCAAGACTTCCTGGCAAGATTTGTGCTTAAGGATACAGCGCTCATGATAATACACCAAGTAAAGAACCTTACCCAGACAGGCACCATGAAGAAGCTCACCCGCGCCTAAAAAGAACTCTGACTTTGAGCACCATCTAACATAGCTTTTGACACCCCAGCCACACACCTCATGTACTACAACACTTTCAAGTTGCATATGATGAGGCATGTGAATCTGGACCAGGTGACCAACCTGCAAAGCCTGTATTGTGAAGCAGAGAAAGCGGAACAAACCTACAACACACTTCATAAGGCATAAACTGGGAAACAAGAAAGACCCAAGAATTCCCATCCAGGTGGGCGCTCCACTCAACCACCCCCTGGAAGCAACAGGAATAACACCAACCACAAACCAACAGGTTCAAATGGACATGGAAGTGGAAACAATAGACATTCAAATCATACCCATTTCTGTGTCACTGTCACACAAGGCAATCAAGACCAGGAAAAAGCCCGGGGAGAGAACTAAGCAAGCCAAGCTCTCCCCATGCAACTCCTGACTTGCCCAATGATGAGTACCAACCCAAGGACGTGGACCAATGCCCAATGATCCAAGTGCCCTTGGAGGACCTGGTACTGTACACTATTGCCAGACATCCCCATAAACTGATGTCCTACCCTTTCCGCTTTTGCAGTTACACAGGCTCAACACTCCTGGATTTGGGTGCAGATTGAACCCTAGTCAACAGTAGCTTTGTGGACAAGTTCAAGCTGGCCACTAATCCTTTGCGGATTAAAAACGTGGTCCTGGCTGACAAACACCACATTGCTGTGACAAAGGAAACCACCCCCTTCTCTGTCATGCTTGAGAACCTCCACTCCACCATCCAAGGTCCCATCATCAAATTCCCAAAGTTTGACTTTGTGCTGGGACTAGACTTGTTACAAAAGAACATTCCTCACGTAGACTGGGAAACCTCAGTGTTGACTATCAAGCGTGAAGGTGTCAACAACTAGATCTACCCTGACTCTGTGGACCAACTCTTACGCAACCACTTCTCTGTACGCATCACAGAGACCCTGGACAAAAAGGAAAACCTGAATGCAATTGACTTGGACTCCTGCCAGTACAAGATCATACACTTCAAAGATCACCAAGATACCTCCATACCTCAGGATTGCAAAATTGTGGCCCACCATCCAGAAATCTTCAAGGAAGCGCTGCCTGGGTTGCCCCCTGAGAAGCACATTCAGCACTCCATCCAAATCAAAGAGGCTGTACCCAAGGAACACCCTATCTACAGGCTGACTCCAAACAAAGACAACGTCCTACGCGCCTAACTCAAGGAAGCATTGAAGAAAGGACTTATTTGCCCCTCACAGTCTCTCTTTGGGGCCGCCGTATTCTTTGTGACCAAGAAGGACGGTACCTTATGTCTGGTCACAGACTACCAAGCCCTAAACAAAGTTACCATCAAGAATCATTATCCACTACCACTTATTGACGACCTCTTTGACGCCTTAGGAGGAGCCAAAGTCTTCTTCAAGATCAATCTGACTGCAGGCTACAACCAGATTTTATCAAGGAGGAAGACATCCCCAAAACAGCCTTCTGCACTAAATATGGCTCATACAAATGTGTGGTGCTCAACTTTGGCATGAAAAATGCCCCGTCCACCTCTGTGACCTTCATGAACAAAGTATTTGTGCCACACATAGGCAAGCACAACCTAGTATACCTAGACAACATCATTGTCTACAGTCCCTTGGTGGAACAGCACCACAAAGACCTCAAGGCAGTCTTTGCTACCTTAGCATAACACAAACTGTTGGCCAAACCCTCCAAGTGCCAGTTCTTCAGCAAGCAGCTACCCTTCCTGGGACACATTGTCTCAAAGGACGGCATCAAACCCAACAGTCAAAAGATACAGGCCATCTTCAAGATGCTGCCACCCAAGGATAAGTCAGAACTCTGTACCTTCAGGGGATGGTGGCCTATGTACGCCGCTTCATACCTGACTGTGGCATTTTGACTGCCCCCTTATCTGCTATAACAGGCGCCAAATCCAAGTTTGTGTGGACCCCCAACATGACCTCTGTTTTAGACGCCTCAAGGAGAAACTCACAACAGCTCCCATCCTGCAATACCCCAAGTGTGACTGGGAATACTAAATGGAAACTGAAGCCTCAGATGCATCCATTGGGGGAGTACTACAAATCAGAAATAATGACAGTGACTTCCTGCCTGTAGCTTATGAATTGCAAAAGTTGACAGATGGGGAGTGCCAATACCATATTCATGACAACAAGCTGCTGGCCATTTTACACTGTCTAGTCAAATGGCGCTATTACCTAGAATGGCAGGAAGAATTCACAGCATTAACCAACCTCAATTTGCTCATATATTTCAAAACTCAAGCAAATCTGTCTTGCCGCCAAGCCCGCTGGATGCAGCTATTTGAGAGGTTCAACATGCTCATAAAGTACAAACCTGGGGACAAGCTTGCCATGGCAGATGCCCTCTCCCACCTATATGTCCGTGCCTAAAGAAGGGAAAATGAGCTCAAACCAGACTGGCCCCTCTTGGTACTACAAACAAAGGACAAAGGTTTCCCCCCTGGTACAACCAACATAATAAAGGAAACAGTTATCAAAAACAAACACATATTTGCTGACATGTACAAGAGCCTGCACAGAAAAATTTCTGATGGTGCTATCATTCCCTACATCCCCACGCACCAGCAAGTAGACACTATCCTACGCTATCACAGAGACCTCAGACACACCAAGAGTCAAAACCTATATGAGTTCCTTAAACACAAGGCTTGGTGGTCATCCTTATATTGCAATGTTCAAGAAGTTCTAGACCAATGTGAGGTATGCAAAAGGTTTGCCAAAAGCAAAACCCTGCCAAAGTCAGTACTTCCCATCCGCACACAACTACCTTTCAAAGTATGGGCTCTTGACATTGTTGGCCCCATACTAGGAAACACAATGATAAGAAATACATCATCACCGCCATTGACTTTGCTACAAGATGGCCAGTAGCCCAAGAATTAAAGGCACACACTGGCAACAATGTACAACAATTTATTAGCAAAGAGATAATCAGCAAGTTTGGAAAGCCAGAACTCCTGATAGCCAATGGAGGGAAAGGTTTAACCTCCAAAACCACCAACATATACCTCGCAAAAAATGGGGTCAAACACACTGTAACAACGCCATACCACCCACAGACCAATGGACGTGTAGAGCGGCTTAATGGCAGCCTCGTGCAAGCCTTAGCCAAACTCACTGCTGGGAGATCTAAAGATTGGTATAAGCAGCTACTGACTGCATTACTTGTGTGCCAAACCCAAGTGAACAGATCCACCAGAAAAAGCCCTTTTGAGTTGGTATAGAGCATACAGCCAAATATCATTCAAGCATTGACAGGACCTAAACTGGAAATTCCAAGTTAAGTCCCCCACGCTCAGACTCTCATGTTGTAGAGGCTAACAGCAAACAAACAGAAAATGAGGATGAACGTCTGCAAAAAACCTTTGTACTCATCTGCAATAGACATGAAGTTGGGGACAAAGTTTGGGTCATGAAGGTTGATAAAAGCAAACTACAACCCAAGAAATTAGGGCCAGCAATCATTCTAAAGGTAAACAACAATAACACTTACCTTGTGCAAGGGCTCAGGAAACGTAAGCAAGACAAGAACTACACCATGATTGCCTGAAACCCTGCAAAGCAAGACAAAAACAATGAGAACCGCCCTGCCTGCTACAGAACAACAATTAGTCCACTACAGCGCCTGGACTCCTGACAACCTCCCTGACAACCTGCCCCCAGAGGAGGCTAACCTTCAGTTGGGGGGGGGTGTTGAAACCGCAGGCTCAACCTGCCAGCAAGGGTCCAAACAAGCGGGTTTGTGACCTGCAATCTAATTATCCGGTCACTCAAAGCCAGACTAGGAAGTCAACTTGAATTACCAAATCTAAAAACATGAACAGATGATGATCCCCTACAGTGGATACCTTGTTTTGGCGCTTGACTCATTACCAGGGTCAAGCCACTCCCTCCTTTCATCCAACTGTGTGATCAACAATCATGTTCCTGCTATCCATTGCTTCACAACAACTATATAAGCACTATCTCTCAATAAAGATTATTATCTAGCTTCTAAATATTTTACCCTTGTAACTCTGCTAAAACAGCACAGTTACAACAGGCTGGGCCTGGGCAGGCTATTTTTAGCTTCCCAGTAAACCCAGTTCAAGCCCATCCTCCATTAAGTAATTTGGGGTCCCCAATTTGGGACCCCTTTTTTAATCAAGTCCTTTGGGCTCAGGAGAGCCTGTCAAGCCAGTCTAAAAATGGTGATCAAATTGGGAAAAACCCTCATAACCCCAGAAGCCAAACCTGCCAGAATCAATGGCCAGCCAAGCCAAAATGAACCACCAAAAAGCCAAACAACTGTTCCTGAAAACCCCAAAAATGACCATGAAGCAGCCAACCAAATAGCAGAACCTGAGATGTCAAGCCTTGTCACATAGATAGCACCAGAAAAATGCCCAGAGGCACCTGCATGTGAGTAAGTATATAAATCAGAAGCACCTGAAAAAGTTCTGTATTGTCATCCTTACCAAATAAAGCTGTTATGAACCTTTGGTTCACCAATCTGTTTCCATACCTATTTTTGATACTCTTCCATCTGCATCACCCCAGCGTCAGTAACCATTCACTGGGATAGATAGTAAGACTCCAGTTGACAAAACCAAAGCCTTTGACTAATACCGTCCAGCCAATGCTTCATTTGGCCCTGTGCATTTTTCTGAGTATCCCACCAATCCTGACCACAAACCCTGGACATTGGAAGACTTGCAGTGGTACACCCGCCCAAACGCACCCAAGGAATCATACCAAATTGTCTGTGATGGCAAAGCAATCACCATCTACCCTTTGATCTTCAACATGAAGTACAACAATCTTGCTGCCTACTTGGTCCCCATGAAACCACCCCCAACACCCAAACCAACCATCTCAACCCCCCATCACTTCTGATGCCACTGGCCAGAGTAGTCAATTCCTGGGAGTGCTTTATCTGGCGCTCACAGGATTGATTGACTCTGCCTTGCCAGCGGCTGGACCTTGGGCTGTGGCTGGCAAGGCCCTTTCCTATCTGATAAAGTTAGGTCCCATCATCTGGTGGGCCATGCCATTACCTGCTTCAACTCCTCCCTCACCTGCTGGAGCTCCACGGTACTTTTGGTATCCTGACATTTATGGTAAAAGTTTATCAAAGTTTGATCTACAATGGCATGTGTCTGTTTCTATTTAGACTGCATAGATGAATTGTTAATTTTGATAATGTATGAAGTTGCAGCTGGGTAGCGCATATGGATGGTTGCACAAATTAGGTGATGGGTTAAGTCAAAACAGAAGTTTAATCTCTATCTTATTTTTTATGGTTTGGAATTGTTGCAAACTTTGATTGACAAGCTCATCATTACTAAGAAGCAAAAGCTATCTCAGCATGATGAGTGTTTCTTTTCATGATGAAGTGAATACAAAATATTGAATTATTTGCTTTGTCACAAGTCAGGATTTATGAACTCTCCCAAGTGTTCTACTTGAATTGCAGATGAATCCTTCTCTTCCTGTCTAAAGCTATCCAGAATGCTTTGAAACATCCACAGGCAAGTTAAAGTCTAGTTTTTTTATGCATTTTATTTCCCTCCTAATAAAAAGCAGGGAACATATGGCTGTTCTTTCACTATTCCCAAGAATAAGCTTGAATTTTTTATTACCCTAGAAAATCAGACCAAGAATACAAGAAAGTATAAAAAAATCTTCTCAAGAAGAAGATGACATCCTCACCAAAAATTAGCCAGAAAGCTTTTCCTACCACACTCATATAATTTTTCATTTTGAGCAGGCTCAGACCAATGCTTTTGTTCAAGTCTTTAAGAGTTTTACTCATAGTTGTTATTTTTTTAACAGGCACTCTGTTACCACCTTTAGGAATGCTCAGATTTGCTTGAGATTGGAAATAATAATAAAAGTAAAGAGGGAAAAGGCACCTTAACTTTTTTCCCACTGGCTCTGGTAAAAAAATACCATTGCCTATATGACACCCTTTGTGTCATTCTTAAATCACTGTCAAAAAAACAGTATTTTATCATTTTTAAGCAATTTGAGGCTCACATGGTTGAAGTTTTCTAAGGTTCACACATGACTTAAAATATGATAGCTTCATTAGCTGAAACTGCTTTAAGCATGCCAAAAATTCCCAATAAAGACCACATCTTCTCTTAAAGAGTAGAACATACAATTTTTCATAAAAGTTCAGGTCAAGAAGCACAAGTTCAACAAAATTTTAGTACACCTAAAAGCTTATCAGGCTATCTTGCCTCTGTAATACAGTAGTTTTAAAAGCTATGGCGACAACCAAAATGAACTCAGATTTAAACAAAATAATTTCAGATTTAAACAAAATCCAAGTTGCGCGAGATTCAGGATTCAAATAATTTAAATATTGTCAGTTAATAAATGAAATGTCAAACCAAAAACGAAATTTCACTTGCCCATTATACGAAATTATATCAAACATCAAGCAGTGTAGTTCAACCCACAAACAAAATGAACTGACGCAACAAGTGAAATGGATGGATGCTATTCCGGAGTATATTATAATCCAATCAGGATTCATATGAGACACCGACAGAAGGACCAAAATGAAACAAAATCTGAGTACTCTAGAAGCAAGATTACACAAACACAAAACAAAATGAACTCACACAAGATGTGTAGTATGAGCAGCCTAAAATAGAAAAATAACAGTTTAACAGCCAATCAACAGCTATCCAATTTAGAAACAGAGGCATTTTATTCATTTTCATGGCTCCAGATTTGTATGGAATGGGTTTGAGAACCTTTCAAATATGGACTCAAGATTACAATAAAAATAAATCATTAATTTTTAAAATTTCTACTTTTAGTGATTTTATCCTAGGTTTTAGTTCAAGATGGTTTTCAACAGCAACATTTTCAACCGCGCCAGCAGCCAAGCCAGCAGCAGTCAAGCCAGCTTTAATGGAGGTGAGGCTCAGAACGTGGAGGCACCTGTTTACACCCAAGCCTTTGAGGCGGGTAACAAGGAAGCAGACCTGTTACTGTCCCCCGACCCATATGGCTTTGACTTGTTTGAGAGTCACTTTGCGTCTAGTGCTGCCCCCGCTCCCACACCCACCCCTGAACAAGCTGCCCATCAATCAATCAATCAGGATGGCAACCTTGATTTGGAACAACTTCCCACCATTGCCTAACCTGCCCCTCCCTCAGCCAATCAGGCTTCAGCTTCCCCCGCCCAGCGCCCTAAGCAACAAATCATCACCGCCCAAATTCTTCAGGAAATTGTGGCTCTCAACCTGCAGGGTCTGTCCTGGGATCAGATTGCTGTCCAATTGCAATTCACCCAAGCTACTGTCATGCAGGAATTCAACAGCATGATGAACAGAGGGAATCAGATTGGGGCATCCAAGAAGCCCAAGAAGGCCCAAGAGTCCCAGATAACTGAGGCATACCCAATCATGCCTGACCTCCTCCAGCGGGACCCCAAGCTTCCCTTGACCCAGGTCCAGAAGCAACTTGCTCACCATGGCATTTGGGTGTCTGAGCGCATGGTGCAGCTCTGGATGTACGGGAAGGTGGCTTCTGTACGGGTTCTTACCAATTTTGCCGGCAACCAATGGGATGGCGCTGAGGATTCTCCATATGACAACACAATCAAATCAACCCTGGTCCGTTGCTTGTATAGTCTGTCAGATGATGTCATTTTCATCTCCTACTACAAGCTATTGTTAGCTTTTGATGACTTTGGTGAGCAAGTAAGAGCTGCCACTCAAAAAGGAAGGAAGAAGGTCAAGAAGGGGACGTTTATTGGTGCATTTCTGGCTGTGTCAGCCAAGGGTTTTGTCTATTATTGGACAAACCCTGATTTCATTGATGGGTACTTGTACAGCCACATCCTTGGTGGATTACTTGACTCCTGGGATGGCTCAAATTCCAAATACCGGGTTTTCTTGAGCCACCAGATAGAGGGAAGCTCCACTGCCCTTGAGGCCATCCAGGGACGCGGGCACCAGGCCTCAGTCTACCATGCCAGCCATGCCGACGTCCATCTGGGAGATGTTGTCTTCTTTAACATGAGATCCACACTATGGGAGCGCCGCCCTCAGGCTTTCAACGACCTCTATCTTGGGGTCCTTGATCACAATTTTCTCTTTGGTTGCCAAATGGTGGCTGACTTGTTTGCTCAAATGGTTTTCCATGTGAACATGGGCAGCCAATCACGTAAGGATAAGCGCCTTCCACCTCGGGCCACTACCACTTACCAGCCCATCCAGCCAATGACTGACAAGGAGTACAACAAGCGGTATATGGCGGCCATCACAATCAATCCTCCTGCCTCCACCCCCACCACCAACACCCCTAACCCGCAAGCCCAACCCACCCAATCCCAGACCCCTCAGGCCAGCACTGCCTCTACATCTTTCTTCCTGCGTTATTCTGCCTCCTAGGCATCACTCCCCCCGCCTCAATAAACCTCCTGTCACCAAACATTTTATATTTATATTATCTTTATTTTGAATTTCAATTGTTCATGTTCTCTTTGTTTATAGTTGGTTTTATTCTTTATTTTCAGCTTATTTCTATAAAATCATATATTTACTATGGTGTGCATCTAGATCCAGAACACAGTTATTTTTAGCACCAAACCATAGCCCCTTGTGAAAATATTAACAACAATTTGGTGATCAGCTAAATTTGAATTAGAAAATTATAGGATAACTGTTTTTAGATAAAGTTGTTACTGATCTGAATTCAAAAGCTTAATGATAAACTTTAAGCCAATCAGGAGCCAAGTGATAAAGTGATTGTTGTGACATAAAGAGTCATTCAATAATTCTTTGATGCATGTGCACTAATTAATATGATTGGCTGGATGTTTTGCCATTGTACGCCATTGCCGCTGTGGCAAGTTGCTGATGGACTAGTGCCCAATCAGCTGCTGAGTTAACACTAGTCTATCAACAACTTGCCACAGCAGCAATGGCGTACAATGGCAAAACATCCAGCCAATCATATTAATTAGCGCACATGCATCAAAGAATTATTGAATGACCCTTTATGTCACAACAATCACTTTATCACTTGGCTCCTGATTGGCTTAAAGTGTATCATTAAGGTTTTGAATTTGGATCAGTAACAACTTTATCTAAAAACAGTTATCCTATAATTTTCTAATTCAAATTTAGCTGATCACCAAATTGTTGTTAATATTTTCACAAGGGGCTGTGTAAAGTGGCAAAAATGATATGGCAATTAAGGAAACAATGCCAACACAAAGCAAACAACACATATTAAGTTGAGTGTAAAACATATACACAATGGATAAAAAATGGGATAATGTAGTAAATGTGAAAACAAACAGGGATAAACAAAGAGGCAATAGTATCAGAATAATACAGATTTTATTGGGATGAAAGCTATAAAAACATATGGAAAGGGTAGTAAAAAATCAATAAGAACTTTGGAGAAGCTTTTGAAGGATCTTGGCTTGGCAATTGCAAAAATTAAAGACATTGACCACAAGGTCAAGGAAAAAGTCAAGGCTGCTGTCCTTAATGGGGACAAAATTGACAAGGTGTTGGCCAAGGCGCTTATGGCCAAAATACCTGACACCCCTAAGAAGACCATTGGGCGTCTTCTTAACATCCAGAAGACAGTTGTGGAAGGCCTTCAATTCAAGTCATTTGCCCTCTCTGCGCCGTCTGTCTGGGTCAACAATTCTGAGATGTATACCCACCTCAAACCTGCAAAGTGCACAAGAACCAAGGACACAGAATTGCCTGCACAATTGCTTGCGCCAAGAATGGCTATGTCTGCCAAAGCCACTGGCAAGGAGGATACATGCAAAGGTAACATAAAAAAATAAAATTAATAAAAATTTGTAAATACTTACCTTTTTTAGAAACCATAGACGGTGCCATCCGCTATGTTCTGGTCCTGTTTGTCCCCACCACGTTTTATGCCAACTACACCAATCATGTGGCTAGGCAGCTGTTTCTGTCCCCCCCTGTTGTGCAGGAGCTTGAAGACAGAATTCATGGGTCCTTCCCAATGACAAGGGACGCACTAGCTGGGCTGAAACATGCCAAGGGGCCATCCAAGTGGGCAGTTACTGCCTACAAGGATGCCCAACTGGTCCGCCTGGACCCGGTATCCCTCAATGGAGTTTACCATGTAAACTCCATTGAGCTTGTTTGGGATGTCCTGGCGACGCTCCCATTCAATAATGTACCAGAGATGGGCCAGGCCCATACAGATGCTTGCTTCTGCTACCCCTTGGAGCACACAATTTCTTACCTGCTGGACAACTTTGGGCTCACAGTGGGAAAATTGGCTATTGCAGACACAACAGCCATCAAGAAGACAAAAATCCTCCTTGCCAACTTTGGGTTGGCCTGGAGCACCAATGAGATGGGGCTCCCTACAACCATGGAGCTGACCTTTGGAAAGACCAAGCACAAGAAGAATATTAGTGCCATGTATAATAAACTCTGTGAGTTTACAGAAGCCTTTGATGGGCAAAGGCTTCATCTTGTTGTTTACCTCAGGTATTTCTTCTACTTTGGAATGGGCGCCAGCGTGGAGGACCTAGACGGGGTCTTTCTCAGGATCAATGAGGCCCGGCTCTCATTGGACAGGAAGAAGGTCCCCCTGGGTACAACTCAGTTGACCACATAATCCAAGACGCCCTGGTCCTGACGGGAATCTATGGGTTTGCAGCCCCACCAGAGAAGCTGCTCCTGCATTCTCACCTAATAATACTCCCTTTTACTAACCATCACAAATATTTTAATCAGGGTGTATTCACTGTCTACAGTGTGGCAGTGAAGGTTGTGTGCCACCTCCATTGCCAGGTGGGTACATACCAAAGGACTCACTACAGGCGCTCTTAATAAATCCTCTCTTCCAATAAATTTCATTACAATTTATTTTATTTTTGTTATAATAAATTTTTATAATTTTTATTTTAGCAGACAAGCTTTGCAAAATATATTACGGAAATGGTTTTCATAAAAGCATAAAATTATACATTAATAAAATATAATTCTAATTTGTACATTTTACACTTAATTTTTTAATCCCATTTTTATATTTATTTGATAAGAGTGATATAAATATATTCACATAATCAAGTATCAAG
Organism: Entomophthora muscae; assembly: GCA_014839935.2. Classification (NCBI taxonomy): domain Eukaryota; kingdom Fungi; phylum Entomophthoromycota; class Entomophthoromycetes; order Entomophthorales; family Entomophthoraceae; genus Entomophthora; species Entomophthora muscae. The sequence continues at coordinate 166,295 of QTSX02005134.1, forward strand.
TGTTTGATATAGCCTCAGATACCATAATAAAAAATAATATAAAATAAAATAAATTAATTAATAACCTTCATTGATGGTCCAGCTAAATGTGATTGTGGGCTTAGAAGCTTCTAAATATAAAAAATAATTAATAAATTTTAAATAGTAAATTAGAGAATATAAAATAGTTGGACACATTAAGCCTTTAATTGATTGGCTGTTTGGCAAGGCACACAGGGATGAACAAATCAGCATGGCCATAGAATTTGGCCACAGTCTCAGCTGGGAGGGTGTGGATCCCGGCCTACAGCAAATCAAATAGGTCCTCAGTCCCAGTTGGGGTCCCTCGCTTTACGACTTGCTTGAGCCATCCAAAAACTTCTTTGATGGAATTTAGGAAGGGCAAATATGCAGGAAGGAATAGAAGGCACAAATTTGATGTGGCCAATTGCTGGGGGGCCACTGAAATGCTGTTATCAATTGATGGAAATTCTTCAAGAATATCTGCTATCTTATGGAGACCAACATTATCCAGCACAATTACATTGGTGAAGCCCGGGCTCATGCGCCTCATGTGCTCCTGGACCAATTGGAGGAATGCTAGAAAGGTACAGCTGTTGTGGGAGCCTAGTATCATTTGATAGAGCTTGAACCCCTTTGGACCCAGGAGAGCCACCATTGAATAGGCTGTGGCGCGGACTGCAGCACGCTAAGCTACCCTGTCATTTGAGCCTGTTGTGACATACCCATATGCATTCTGCATAGACAAGGCAAATGATGATTTTTCAATGTAATAGAATTTGACTGTCCCCTTGGCTTTGAGGGCAGTGTACGCCTCAGCGTATTTTTTTTGGGTCTCAACATTGGTTGGCCTATTTTGATTGTATGGAGATACCCCGAGCTTTTTCCAGGAAAAGCACATTCCCTTCACCAGATGGTAGTAAAAGGAAATTGAGGCCTCAACCCCAAAAGTAGATTTGACCATGGCCTGTATATTTGCCAATTCAAGATGACAATCTTGGGTTATCCACTGGTGGACTGCCCATTTGTGCTCCTTGGTGAGCATGGTGGACACACACAGGGATTTCTCCGCGGCAAGGACATGGCCAGTATTGATGAATTTGTTGAAGATCTTGGAGGCGTACTTGAGTTCCACCCAAACAAGAGCTGTGAATGTCTTGTAATCAACAGATTCCTGCATTAGCTTGAGCAGGATGATGTGTTTGATATCTGGGATGCACTTATGGGCAGGCTTAGTGGGCTTTCTATTAGCTTGGGGACCCAAGGGTTGATGCTCTGTACCCTAGCAGCTTGTGCTCCTTGAACCGGCTGTGTCAGTGCAGCATCACAATTGAACCCTCCTCTCCCATCTCCTTCCTGATTAGGCACTTGGGTTGCACTAACTCTGTTCTTTGACCCGTGGGGCAACTGCAACTGCGGCGCACAACAGGTGCATTGTCACTATGTTGTTGTGTACCTTCCATTTTACAATTTAATAAAATACTAAATTAAACTTAATTAAGTCACTCCTTAATTTTAATTTTTGCTTTTATCTGAATATGGTTATTTGATTAGAGTTTTTCCCACCCAATATCACAATTATATATTTTTTATTTCTTAATTAGTTGTTTTTGGTTTTACAACACCCATTTTAGAATACCTGAAATAATTTCCACCCATTTTCCCAGATTTTATGCCAAATATAAGCACCCAACACAATATTTTTAAAATTTATGTTTCAGATCTTGTGTCTTATTTTAGATGTCTTGGTATCATTTTTGATTACAATCCATTGCACAGACTGTGTGAGTGATTTTGTTTGTGGTTTGAGTTCCTATTGTGTTTTGTTTTTGGATTGAGTTTTGACACACCATGTGTGGGTGTATTTTGTCACTGATTCACATAGTAAACATATGTACACCAAAAGCCAACTCACACCATTTTGTTTGTGAATCCATGTATTTTGGATTGCATTTTGAATGGTTTTGTTTTGCGCGTGAGTACTTTGTTGCTGTGTTGACCCATTTTGCCTATTAGCGCCAAAAATCCCTGTTAACGGAGTGTATATTTTAACCTGCTAGTTGGATTTTATTTAAATCTGAGTTCATTTTGGTTGTTGTCATAGCTTTTAAAACTACTGTACCCTAAACTTGTAGGTATTACCTTTGCAGGTACAGTAGGAGTTTGACAAAATGAAATCTTATCAAGGCTGTGACAATAGAATATATGGTTGTTAACCATAATAAGACCTTGGCAGGAGTGTTGTAGCAACTGAAACTCCCAGCAAAATATTTTAATATATAGTAGATGTAGATGTACATGGTGAAAGATACAGTGGGGTGGGGGATACCAGAGGAGGCCATAATTCACTGTACAAAGAGTTTAGTTGCACTGGTTCTTTGTAGTAGCTTTGCCCAAGTACTTCTGGTGATGGCCCAATGGTAGCAGGACCAGGTTGATAACCTCCAATACCAAGGCAATCTGTAAGCACAGCTTTAAAAATGAGGTGGTTCATCTTCATCTTGTTTGGGGATTAATTGAGATTAGTCTAGTTGTCTAGGTAGTGAGAATTAAAACTGATATAATTGAGGGGGGTCATCTCTCAATGATAGAACAACCTATCACTGAGAAGAGATTATTTATTTATAGTATCTCTCACTGTGCAAAGTTTTTCAAATGAGAGTAAGAACAGCAAATTAGAGAGCCCAAAATTCTGTATTATGAAGGTTGTAATTTGGCAGTTAGAATATGGCCAAATCTTTGGTCACCTGTTATCTGTGGCTGGGTGGGCAATTCTTGGCTAAAACCAATTGGTTCTGGCTGGGTTATTGTCAAGAAGAGGAATAGGTCCAGTATACCCTCAGTGTATATATTTAAGCTGGGTGTCAGAATTTGGCAAGAGTCTGGCCCCAACCATCTGGCCTGGGTCCCAGATTCCCATTGGTTGGGGCCAGAATTGATGGTTAATTTTTGGGAATTAGTCCCATGTTGTACTGAACTGCATGGTCCATGCCCTATTTTTAGCCCTTTGAGCAGGGACTTATTTGATTAATCACCTTCTTTGGTGGCCTCTGATTGTCTGTAAGGGAGTGTGGGCTGGGATCTTGGAGGCTGTCAGGAGGCCCACTGGCAGGCAGGACTGGCAGGTGTGGTGGGCGCCTGTTGGATGTTAAATTACTCTGGCTTACTTTAAGTTCCGCTTGGACTTGCAATATTATGGTTTTCCTTGGTTTAGTGATAGGAAATTCTGCTCATATTGAGTTGTATTTGGACCAGAGATTCCTTTTTGGTTTCAAGTTATAATGAGAATGGAAATTTGGGTGGTGTCAAGAATATTCCTGACAGCTTCCTTGTTAAAGACTGGGATAAATAATAAGAATGATCCCTCAAGCAGACAAATGCTATGAAAAATACCAATATATAAGGCAGACCTTGTCTATATCTTAAGGATTTAAATCTTGAGAACTTGTAAGCTATATCTGTTGCTCTTTTCACCTATGCTTGAGCCCTTTTCCTAATAAATCCTTAACTACTTCTCTATTTTTTATTTTTCCTATAATTTTTTCAAATTTTCTTTGGTATTTAGCTGTGTGTTTACATAGATATAGTACATTGTGCAACTAGTTTAGATGAAAAGACTTATTTTGAATCACTTGACTTTGGAGCTTTGTGTTTGATTTTTGCTACTAGTTGACCCCATTTTTATTGCAGATTTGGAATCCCGAGGCTTTTTTTAGTCTTTTTGTGGCTTTTGAATAAGTTATTTCATATGTTGCTATTGTCTTTGTGGGGACCAAGTGTAACGACCTGTTGAGATAGTGTTTTTCTCATTTACAATGCTGTAAATTGAGATGCTGTATCTACTATTACTCTTGGTATAGCGTTTTTTGAGATGACATATTTTGAGATCTCGTTTTCAAAATGCAATGCCCTACCTCCAAGTCAAATATCTCCAGCTTTGTGTAAACTTAATTTCAGTAATTGTCGATGTTTCTAGGCTTTTAGATAGGGTTCTGCATTTTTCATCTCATCAACTAGTAATACTAAACCAAATCTCACATTTGGCCAATGTAATTAAAATTACGGGTCTCGACTTTTATTAATAATCATTGCAAATTTTAATTTTTGGTTCTCGATTTTTTTATTTTTAAAATGTACTTTTTTATTAAATTTCACTCGAATTGCCTTGCAACTAAGGTTACAAGGAACCACTCACGGATTTCTACCGTATCTTTTCCGGCACTCTAAAAACCTACGTTTGGAGTTTTTTAAACATTATGCAAGTTTTTTATTTGCAGTGTCATAAGCCCAGAAACTAGTCGCCGATGGTTGGCCGTAACCCTGCTTGTAACCAACTTTTATCTTTTGGCATCTTAATTTTGTTAGTGCACTGGTCAGATAAAAGGAATCAAACCCAGTGGAATCAGACGATCAAACCATTCCAAGCATACAAGCTTTATTGTGCATTTATCTCATATCAGTTATCAGAACCAAATATCACATACTGCTTTCAGGGGCTTGCAATCCAAAGCCACACCTTCACATGTGTGAGCCACTTGATATCCAAGTGTCTGTGAAGCCTAAAGGGTTGGAAATGCGTTTATCCAAGTGGATGGACTTTCTCACTTGGTTTAAAAATTATAAAAACACCATTTTAAATCCTTTACCCCCAGAAATAAGTCTAGATTACAGACATTCAGATGTAAGAGTTTATTTAATATTTATATTATCGTCCTTTTTTGAGATTTACGATTTAAATACATATTCCCATCCAAATGTGGAACTTATTTGTAACTTGGCTATTTAACGCAATCATGGATGTGATTTAACGATTTATGCTCAAGCGTCCATCTTTTACCTTGAGATATGTGGCACAGAATAAATAATAATACGATTTTCACTCCAGTGCTTATCACGTTTCCCATTAGACCATGCGACACAGAATTAAAATGCAGTACATTAACTCTCAAAAACCGAAGCAAATTTTTTATAAACCAATTAAAATTTTATTTCTTTCTTTTTTGAGAATATTAAAAAATGTTTATCTTATTAATGTATTCTATATTTATCTTAAAAATTAAGGATATGTTGGTAGACGTTTTTGAAATTAACATTTAAATTAACATTTAAATTAACATTTAAATTAACATTTAAATTAACATTTAAATTAACATTTAAATTATTAAAAATACTTATACAATAATATACCAATACATTTTTAAATTGGATGAGTAAAATGATAAATTCTTATCAAACACTGCGTAGAAAAATACTGATGTATTTAATTTAACAATAGCCTAGAAGCTGTATATAAGCTTAAAAATTTACGGCGTTTAATTAAGACATTAACCATAAAAATAGTTGTGGAGTTTATCGTATCAATGTGTTTCAAAGTGCTGCTTAATGTCAGTAGTTTTTTGTATATACGCTTTGTTGAAATGTCACCTTAAATATCATCCTGTTGCCTGGATTTCAAAATAACCTGTCATAAAATAAGGTTTGGTTGAAAAAATCAAAATGTAGTTAAAATCACAGCGTGAATCGGCTTTTAATGGCAAATAAACTTAAACTTAAAGGCAGCATTAAGGCTACAAAGAATCATTACAAGCAAGCACTTAAAAAATCTACAAATGAATCATAGTAAAGCTCAAGAGTATGGCTTACAATCCAATCAAGCAAGTATCTGGATTAGGGATGCTTCTGCTCAGCCCTGGCTAGCTTCCGGCTCTGGGCTGCTACAGCCAAAACGGATGTATATATTTAAACATTCTAAATAAATCTTTTTAAAGAAGTGACCCAGAGCCAGAAACCGTTAGCGGTTGCCCAAGGCTTGGTTGAAGCAGCCCAAATCTAGATGTATACTCTAGATTAAAAATGAATAGCTTTTGTATCGGAGTAAAACCTTAATTTGTGAGCTCCCTGGTTACCAGAGATAACAGATTCAATGCCACATGCCACCAAATATAATCCACTTAATATCAGAAACTTGTGAGTTATTAAATATTAAAGTGGTTTTATTCAGGCTATTGGTTCCCTCTATTCATTCTAAAAAGATGCTTCTAAAATACCAATCTATTTGAAAATTACTGTACTCTAAGTTGAGTAATCAAAATTGTGTACCCATATATAAATATATATCCACCTTTATTTAGGATAATATATTTTAGATGGATCAGTGCCACCACTTACTTTCAGCTGACCTTTTTGATCCATAGTCCCTATTACTGTGTAATAATTTATCCAAAGCTATATTTAAAATCTAAGGGCTTTGCAGATACTGTCATGGATTCCTCAAAGATTATGTTGCAAGTACTAAATATCATATCAGCAGCATGTGCTCTTTTGGTTTTACTTGTATTCTTTATTATTAGTAAGTTAGTCCTTAATGAGTATTAATAAAAGTTTAAAGGACACTATGACAGGAAAGCTTTAGATAGAGTTTCTATGCGATTGCAGGCTGGGATAGCTGTCCTGGACTTTATCAAACATATTTTGGATTTTTTTCCAGTGCCAAAGAATGATACAATATTATGTTCTTCTGTGGGATTATTCAAACTACTTTTGTATCAGTTTTATTTGCTTCTCAATTTCTGCATTGCCTTAAATCTTCATTTGGTGATTATTTTAAGCCTTAAACCAAAGAAAATCTGGGAGCTTAGTTACTGGCTGGGAGCTCTGGGGATCCCTATTTGCTTAAATATTCCCTTGCTAGGTAAAAGCTCATATATAGTTTTACTAATATTTAGTTATTGGTGGATTTGGAAAAAGTGTATCTGATAATTGCTTTATAAGAAACAGTTCAAGTCCCAATGATATCCTTGAAGTTATTTATACATGTGGAATTTGCTTTCTGGCATTATCATATAGTATATTGATTTCAATTTGTGTTATCTTTAAGATACACAGAAAGAATTCATTCCTTCAGAAATTGAACTTTCAATCAGGCTCTGAAAATGGACTGACAAAAAGGGGCTCTATCTTCAGTCTCAAAAGTCTGATCCTAAGAACCTGCCTCTATCCTGCTACATTCTTTGCCTGCTACTTTAGCTATATGTCAGCTAAATTTTATCTATTTGCTTTCAAGAGTACCCATGGATTACTCATGAAAATTTCTACCTGGAGCTTTAGCCTGCGTGGGATCCTTCACCTGGGTGCTTTTCTTGCAGACCCAGTAGTACTTATGACCCTACCCAAGATTTTTGAACCAAGCATTACAAACAGAAGCAAATTTTCTGTGGAAACCAGTGATCAGACTCTATCGCCTAAAAATGATATATCATTTGATTTCTTCACTGTTGAACCTTGCTGTGAGTCCTCTTTGTCAACAAACCAGTTGGCCTATGAGTTTCAGTGGTACATTTAACAAAGTGCCTGTTTAAAAATCAAAAATTTTGACCTTATATAAAATTTGAACATGTTAAATTATTTATAATTTTAAGGCTTTAATATATTAGCTGTGCTAAAAAGAGGTATCTCAAGTAATCAGCTATATTTTATTACCAACTATACCAATAAAAAATGTTTATATCAGTGTAACCCTTTCTTGTTATTTTAATGGTAAAGCTCAGATTAAGAAGTTGCACGATAGTATCTATATCTCACATTTTAATTTTAGTACATTTTTCATATTAAAAATGTGATTTCATAGAACTAAGCTTTTATTAAAGCAGTTTTTACTCATGAATAAACATTCTGATTTAGATTATTTAATTCCTGTTAAATAAAATCCCAATTAGCCTTTTTATAAGCATAATGTCAATAAGTTAATAGAATATCAACAACATAGTAATATCTTACAAAACATCTGGCCTGATTGGTATACAAGGCCTCTAATAAATTATATGATGTAAAATATTGCTAATGTCATGAATGACATGTCTCTCAAAAGAAGTGATAAACTCCAACTAGGAGAATTGAACTCAGATCAGGCTCTGGTGAGTTTGGGGATCCTCCGGACCCTCAGGCTGCCTGTGTTTTTTATGGTTAATCAATGAGAGAGCTGGAACAGGCAGCAGTCAAATATGATTAATCAGGGTAATTCTCAGGCCTGCCTGGCCACAAATTTTCAGAGTACATAAGAGTGTCATAGGCTGTTGATTAATCCAGACCAATCTAGATTGCTGAAAGTGTGAATCAACATAGTGTCACTCCAGTCATGGCTGACAGGCTGTCTCAAAATAGTATTACTTCTCAGCATAAAGATTAAAAGTCCAAAGTGATTTCAGATGATTGGATAGAAGTTTGGGCCGCCTGGCCATGTGATCTGCAGCCAGACAGCAACCCAGAAGTTACTCCAGAAGATTTGCAATACATGGGGCAAAGATTGACCTGGCTTTAAGTTTCTGAAGGTCTCTTAATCCAGGATGACAGAAATTCCAGTGGCAATGATGAAGCTGTGAAGATTTTATATATAGACTGTCAGATAGAGGTAAATTCAATTAAAAAATGGTCAGACAGAAGGTTCAGAATGGGCCTGGAACTCTTAGGCTGGAAGAAAATGAGCAACTTGGCTATCAGGTGAAGGTTTAATTCAAACTTAGCATTTTGAATGATATTTAAACTCTGTGAAGTCTTGTTAAAATGGCATTGCCATTTTAAAATAAATAAGATTTTGGGACTGTCAGGAATCCAGTCTTGGGCAGCCGGCCTGTCGTTTTTGGGGATAACTTGGGCCGGGTTTCTTGCGGGCAGGGCCCACCACAAGAGGGGAGCTAACTTGAGAAGGTAGGACGCGGACTTCCTCACCCAAGACCACGGGCCGTCGGCCGGTATAATGGTGTCCACCACCCCTGTGAGGGTGATGTACACTATACCAAAAAGCTTGCCGGTATAGTTGGTGGGTAAGTTGGGCAAAGAAGCGGGCATTGGTTTGGGTGTTACTGGCAGTTCCATGTAGATATTGTAGGCCGGAAGATAGTTGAACTTTCCTCTAAACAGTTTGGGTGTAGAGAATATCCAAAGGCCTTGGCGGTTGTATCTGACGGCGGATTGGATGCAGGCTAATGAATCTAGTTCAAGGATTTTCTCTGGCGTATAGTCCTTGTACTTGGGGTTTAAAGGATACTCGGTAAAATAAACAGGCCTGAAGGGTACACCAAATGGACGGAATACTGCAGGTGGTGGGGCAGGCGGGCCAGGAGATCTTGAGCTGAACTGATAGACGGCAAATACAAAATACAGTAATAGCTTTATAAGCCAAAGTAACATAACCTTTATTTCAAAATGGCAATAAGTTTGGAGGGCGGGGTCCTTGGGTCTATATAGCACCCCACCTCCAAACTTAACATTTTTTGTGAGGGGTCATCAGGGCATTGTGAAGGGCAGGGCCGGGGAATTGGGGACTTGGGTCTAAAGGCAGCAAAATGGTGCTCAGCCTGGGAGTTCTTTCATTGGTCACGGCTCCCAATTTAGCTACCTGATTATCTTGCTTTAGCATTGAGGTCATGGGGCCAAGTTGCAGGTTGGTGCCTCTTTCTTGGGTTGGCTCTTGATTGGTTGCTGGTGAAGACTTCAAACACATAAGGCCAATAGTTGCTGGGTCACCTCCATTAGGTGTTGTGATTGGCACTTCACTTAGTGCAGTACTTTCCTCGGCTTGATCTACTTTTCTGGGCGGGTCATCTTCTTCAACATCAGCTCGCGGGGGCTCAAAACCAGAAAAATGCGGGCGGGTGATCTTGCGGTCCACAGGACCAGCGGCCTGGGGGGGATCCAGGTTCTGGGTTTGATTCCTGCTCCTGGGCCTGGGGTTCCAGAGGGGGAAAATTGTCATTCCTGACAGGGACCTTGGTTCTACCATTTTATTACTTATTTAATCTTGGTTGTTTTCTGCTTCACTACTGGTCCAATAGAAAATCCCAGTCTGACAGCCCACATTACTGAAGAAGTTCTCAAAACCTGTCCCACATTTTATTGTCTGCCCAGAGCACCCTTTGGCCCTCTGCATGTCTCTGACTACTCACTTAAGACAGAATACAAGAAGCTTACCTTAGACAATATCATCTGCTTTGACTGCCTGGTCCAACAGAGAACTCCACAAACAGTCTTTCACAAAGGAGCCTGGTACAAGCACCCAGCTGTCTTATTCTGTAAAAAGTACAATTATTTGCCTTCCTTTCAGACAGATATGAAAGCACTCCCAACATCAAAACCTGATTGCCTGTCCCCCAGCCCAGATCCATCTCCTCTCATAACCAGTCAATATGCAGGCATAGCCTACATTATCTTGGCTAGGTTAGTTGACACCATGGTGCCCTCCACCAGACCTTGAGCCTTGGTAGACCAATTAGCATCTTATCTCATCAAGTTAGCACCCCTCCTATGGTGGGCTCTTTTCTCCTCCAAACAGAGCAAGTTGGCAACCAAGGTAAACAGAACCCTAACTGGGATGTGGTATCCTGACAGCTAAGTACAAATTAGTGTGTAGTTTTTATGCTGATCTTGTCTATACCTACCCTTTAGCTACATTATGAGAATATAGCCTATAGACTGATGTTATTTGGCTGATTCAGTATGATTAAGTTATCTCTGGCTAATTTTTTTTTAAATTAACCAATTAACTATTTGATAACTACTTAAAATATTGATGTCTAATAATTTGCTAGATTTTAATACTACATTAGTTTTAAAATCTTTTGAGATATTAAAATGGGTTAGTATAGAGACTTTTTGTTTCAGAAACACAAATATATTCACATTTTTTGATAGAAATAGGAGCTGATTCTATTAAATGTCTTCTTATTGGCAAAAAGATTCAAACACTTAAATAATACAAACTGAAAAAATATATTTTGGTTCAACAATGACTATCCTAACCACTGAAAAATTAATTCAGTCACAAAAAAGCTATTATGTTTACTAAGGCTTTTAGAGTGACATGAACCCAGTCCCTATAGTGAAAAACTTGATTTAGCAATGAACTTCTATAGCAACTAAAACAGACAACAAAAATATCAGGTATAAAAAATCAGTAGACTTCTCACCTTTTTATCATTTAATCCTAATTAAGATATACAAGCTATTAAAAAAATATAAATATAATGTTTTGAGTGTTTTTTTGGGTAAAAATTATAAAAATTAATTAGATATATCAATACAAACAGCTAAAAATATACATTTACAACCAAAAAATAATTATAGAAATTATAAAAAATAATATAGGATAGATTATTAGGGCAAAAAGTTATGGGGTTACAATATATGGACAAATAAAATTTACATTAAATAAATTATATAGTAAAATTGGTTTAATCAGAGATTGAATTTAATTTTTAATGAAATGGATGCATTGCAACAGCAGAGCCAATGAGCCAAATTAGTATGTCATGAATGTGGACATCATTATGGATCAAAAAAGAGTGCCTGTAGTCCAAGAGGTAGAAGGTGTAGTATATCTGATTATGGTAGATTCAGAACCTGAAGGTAAAAATGCGGGATTGCCAAATTCTTTTTTGTGAACTCACCAACTTAATAGAGTAATTTTAATCCTAGAGCAACTTACTTTTTTATATAAAAGGATGAAAAATATTCCAGTAAGTTGGTGAGTTCATGCAAAAGAATTTGACAATCCCGCATTTTTACTTTTAGGTTCTGAATTTACAGTAAGGAAGTGAAACTCAAACCACACATATCAAAAACAAACCCAGAGCACCCAGACTAGCAGTTAGGTAGTATTAAGCCCAGAGCTCTAAAGCTGTCTAGAAAGACCATCAAAATTATCATTACTAGAACTTTCAGGAAGCCAGGTGTGGGGTGAAATAGTTGCAGATGTGGCAGAGAGACCACCAGGCCAGTGTGAAACACCCACCACAATATTAGAACTAACTTGATAATTTAGAAAAGAGACCAGCCTAGCAGGTGTGACAGAAATTTCTGGGTAATAAGAAGCGGTCTTTAGGTGATGGGAAATAAACACTCAAATTCATAAAGAATTGATGATTAATCACCACCAAATCTTCAAGTACCGCTTGATAAAAATTCCAAATAATACACTAGGGTTTAATTGAATAATGAAACCCAACCAGAAAACCTAGATAGATAACCTGGGACAAAATAAGAGAATATTTTTAATAGAGCTCAGGACATTAGGAGATTATAATAGTCTTTTCTTTGGATTCAGTAGAGAATACTTCAATATTGGTAGACATTGGGGTAACATTGGGAAGCATAGACAAAGTAGAGCTCAGTGCCTGACCTCATCTCCCCATTAAATTTTGATTCAAGATAAAATTGAGGGAATTTAGCAGAGAAAACCAACTACATGATGCAATAATGTTAAATCCAATAGAGAAGTTTTTAGTTTTATTGAGTATTTAGAAAGAACTCAAATTTTAAGAGTTGAACAATGGGGAAATTTCAAGATGTACCAAGAATTATTAGCTCAGCAATACAACCTGAATTCATGGCTCCTATTATGTCTCATCATTTCAACAATTAGCTTGTCCAGCAAACAAAAACTCTTATGTGATTAATTTTTGATGACTGTTCTGATAAACAAGGTTGTATTAGATGGCTCTCAGATTAATTCTATTTATCAGTGTTAGTTTTGTCATAAAATGCATTGTTGATGCTATTTTGATATAAACTTCAAATTTTGATACTTGCAATGATTGATTGGTTTTGCTTTTGAATCCAATAATAGCTCTCCTTCCTTAAATAGTTGATTCCAATGTCCACCCATTCTGAATTATTCTACCTGCACACATCTGATCCTGGTATAAGTTTAGCTCAGAATGACCCCATCAGCCACACTGTCTATCTATTTGCCAAGAAACCAATCCTGAGTTACCAGCTTGCTAGCATCTTAGAACTTCCAGGTTGCAGACTGGGTAAAAAGAGCCCACTTGTAAGTTATGAAGGCTTGGGGTAAATTATTGTAGACTAAAGCCTTTAACCTAAGAATATTTATGTTTGTTAAGTATAAAAAGGTAGGTAAGGTTTGTAAGAACAACTGCACTAAAGCTTCAAAAAGTTCATAGGAAGTGAAGTAATGACTAAGACAATTTATTAAGCCTAAGGAAATAAAATAGAGACCAGTCTTAATGACTGAAGATTGGGTCAAAAAGTCAATCTCTAAGTATGGGTAATGGTCATCATTAGCTGAAGAGTTGAAACTATCAACCATTAAAGTGTGTGTACCACTATAAATATTGCCTAGCTGATGAAAAATGTAATCAAAAGGAACCATAAAGCTAAGAATTTAAAGAGAAGGAAAATTGCAAGATAAGGATTGAAAAAGGAAAACACAAGCCACAAAACCTAACAAGTACCTTTTTGGAGTGCAAGTCAAACAATCTCAACTTAATTTGAGACTGAGTAAAACTCTGGCTTTTTATTCAAGTCTGGTTTTGAGGTAAAGATAAAGGGGAGGGTAGCTAACCAAAAGTAGTTAGATGAGTTTAAAAGAGAAGAGCAAAACACAAGCACATGCCTCTGATCATTATAACTTAAAAATTTAGAGCACAAGGTAAAGGGGAAGACCAGGGATGTAATGGTTGATTGTTTTTCAAGCCAAAAGAAGAGCAAAGCATCAGAATAACTGGAAAATCTTAGTCCAAACTGCTAGCCTAAGCGGGACAAAAAGCAGAAGGTAATTGATTTGGACTTGATTTCACTAACTTTTGCAGATAGGTACCGGGTTCAAAACTTGTTTGTTGGATAAAAGATAAACTCAAAAATGAAACTAATCATTAATTTAGGTTAATTTTACCAGTAAAAGCAATGGGATGAAGAGGGGGTGTATTGGAAGAGTAAATTGTTGTAGTTGAAGCTCAAAATTGAAAGATAACTCATGTTGGTGTTCTTAAAATGTACTAGAAGCAAGATAAAATAAAGGATAATCCTGATGCCACTAGAGGATTGGTGCTAACTTAATGAGGTAGGATATTGGCTTGCCCACCCATGACCACAGGATGAAGGCTGGGACAATAGTATCTATTACTCCCATGAGAGTAATGTATACTATCCCAAATAGTCTATTGGTATGGTCCAGGAAAAGGTTGGGTGTGGACACAGGCATTGGCTTGGGAGTCATGGGGGGCTACATATTGAGCTGGTATGCAGGCAAAAGTTGAACTTGCCTCTAAACAGTTTGGGCTTGGTTAGATACCAGGAATCTTGTCTATTATATCTGGCTGCTGATTTTATGCGGGCCAGGGGGTCTTGTTCAAGTATCTTATCAATGGTGTATTACTTGTAATAAGGCTTCAGTGGGTACTCCGTAAAGTGAACAGGTCAAAATGAGGCGCCTGGCAGATGGTAAACTGTGAGCAGAGGGGCAGGCAGGCCAGGAGATCTTGTGATGAGCTGATAAATTGCAAAGACAAAAAAATGAAATAATTAGGAAAACCAATGTCTCATAAGCTTTATTATTAAAAATGGCAATAAAGTCCCAGCACGGGGTCTATGGGTCTATATAGTACCCCACCACAAAAATTGACAACTACCATGGGAGGTTCATCATAGGGTTGGGAAATATGAGGTTGGGTGGCCAAGACACCTGGGTTCAGGAACGTCAAAATGGCACTGCTGCTGATTGTTTTCTTATTGGTTGAAACCTCTGGAAAGGTTACTCAATTACTCTGTTCTCAAACATGGTCATGGGAGTGGGCTTCAGGCCTGCGTTTTCCTCAGGTGATAAATCTTGATTGGCCACTAGTGTAGACTTAAAACTCATAAAGCTAATGATAGGAATTTCTTTGCCTCTAGTAGGCAACATATCTGATCTTTCATTGGGTGCTGTAGGTTTTAAGGGTTGGCCAATATTATTGTCTAGAGGATTATGCTTGACTTTAGCTTGAGAGGACTCAATCCCAGGAAAACACAGGCAGCCAGCTCTTTGGTCCTTAGGGCTAGCTGCCCACAGGGAATCAAGGCCAGGGTTTAAATCCTGCCCTTGGGTCTGGGTTTCAACGGAAGAAAAATTATCAATCCTGACAATGTCTAGGAATTGGAGGCTACCAGACCATGTTTGAACCATATGAGCCATTCCAAGAACCCACCAAAAAGTACTACTACAAGAGACCAGAACAGCTAAACTCCTCCCAGATTTACTCCTGGCCCACATTGGTTTTTCCCCACTCAATAATGTCCATAGATGTATACACCTTTAAATACTATATACTCACTTATTTTGCTGTTGATTTTGTTTGTTTTAATGTGCATGCTAAGGTGTTCTGTTGGGTATTGACAGTATAACCAATTTTCACCTCACTCACAGGGTTTCAAGTGTCAAACTTGGCACCCTATCTTGCTAGATTATTTCTCCCAAATATTGGGCATTTACATGTAGCAAACCTTCAACTTAGTTTATAATAAACATTATAGCTTGTTTTGATATTGTCACAACATTTTTTATTACTCCATCTTGGAAAACTAATTCCCCAAGTAACCTTCCAAATGATTCCCCAACTAATAAATAAGTTGGTAGCACTACTATAATTTTTCAAAACAGCAGACTCAACCTGTCAGCAAGGTTCCAACTAAGCAAGTTTGTGACCCTCAACTTGAACTTCCAGTGACCTGTAGTCAAACTAGGAAGTCAACTCAGATTACCAAATCTATCAATATGAACAAATGACAATCCTTTACAGTGGATACCGCATTTTAGCTCTTGACTCATTATTGAGATCAGGCCACCCCCTTTACCATCCAACCATGTGATCAACACAATCATGTTACTGTTATTCTTGATTCACAATGACTATATAATCACTATCTATCAATAAAGATTATTATCTAGTTTCTAAATATTTTTTCCTCTTGTAACTCTGCTAAAACAGCACAGTTGCAACATTGGTAGCAGAAGCGGGATTTAAATCCTACTTTATCCCTCAAAATTTGGCATGTTTCCTGAACTCACTGCAGTCAAAAAATCTAAAAAAGAATCATTTCTGGCCTCCCAGTAGACTGGATGTCATACACCCCGGGTACCAAAAATTCCAGAAGGATTTGTCCTGTACCAGAATGTGGTCATAATGGTCTCCACCTTCAACACTCTGTCAGCACAAGGGTTCTTCCAAACCCCCATCACCACTTCTTGACCCGCAGATAATGGCATGATGTCAGCCTACATAGCCCAACAACTTTGAAGCGCCACCTTGGAACCATTTGCTGGAGCCAACAACAACGCCACAGCTTGGATACAATTTGCCCAAAGTAAACTAGCACATATGAAATGCCTGCAGCGTTTCTGGATCATAGAGATATCTATCCACTCACACATGATGCAGGCACCTGGTGCAATAAGTGGCAAAAGGAGCACACTGTAAAAGATTGGAACGCCTTTAAGCAGGGCTTCTTGGCAAGATTTGTGCTTAAGGATACTGACCTCATGATCATACACCAGGTGAAGAACCTGACACAAACAGGCACAGTAAAAGAGCTCACACGTGCCTACAAGGACCTCTGCCTGTGTGCCACCTCAGATATGGCATTTGACACTCCAGCTACACACCTCATGTACTACAACGCCCTCAAGTTGTACGTAATGAGACACATCAACCTGGACTAAGTGGCCAACCTATAAAGCCTGTATTGCAAGGCAGAGAAAGCAGAACAAACATCCAACACCCTCCATAAGGCGCAAACTAGAAAGAGAGAGACCCAAGGACTCTCACCCAGCAGGATGTACCAACTGCCCCCTCCTGACAATAATAGTAGCAATAATAACTCAAACCATAAGCCCACAAGTTTTAATGGCCATGGTAACGGAAACAATGGACAGTCAAACTGCACACACTTCAGAGTCACCACTATCCAAGATAATCAAGACAAGGGAAAATCCCAGGGAGAGCATTAAGCAAGCCAAGCTCTCTCCAAACTTCCCCCAACTTGCCCAGCGCTGAAGATTGGCACAAGGATGTGGACCAACACCCAATGATCCAGGTGCTCTCAGGGAATCCAGTCCTCTACACCATTTCCAGACATCCCAATAAACTGATGTCCTATCCTTTCTGTTTCCAAATTTATACAGGTCAGCACTTCTGGACTCTGGCGCAGATTTAACACTTGTCAACAGCAATTTTAAGGACAAGTTCAAGCTGACCACTAATCCTTTTCAGATTAAAAATGTGGTTCTAGCTGATAAACACCACATTGCCATAACACAAGAGACTTCCCCTTTCTTCATTACACTAGAAAACCTTCATTCCACCATCCAGGGACCTGTCATTGACTTCCCTAGATTTGACATTGTACTCAGATTGGACTGGATACACAAGAGTAACCCTCATGTCAACTGGGTCACCTCTGTATTGACCATCAAGCGTGAAGAGGTCAATTGTCAGATCTACCCTGACTCTGTGGACTAACTCCTGCTGGATCATGTCTTTGTACACATCACAGAAACTCTCAAAGAAAAAGAGAACCTCAAGGAAATTGACTGGGACTCCTTCCTGTACAAAATTATACACTTCAAAGATCATCAGGATATCACCACACCTCAGGATAGAGAGATTGTATCCCACCATCCAGAAATATTCAAAGAGGCTCTACCAGGGTTGCCACTGGAGAAACACATACAGCACTCCATCCAACTCAAAGGAGCAGTACCCAAGGCGCACCTTATTTATGTGAATTCCCTGCCACCTTTGGCCTTGGATCAAATCATTTTTCCCTGTTGCACCAAGAAAGGCCCAAAAATAACAGCCAAGCCTCTTAATTCCCTAGGGGACTTAGCTCATACTGTTGATGAAAGATTTGTAGTTGCATATGCTGTGGATGCTTCACCTCTTATTGCCCCTTTCATGGAGGAAACCCTGAACAGTTTAGACTGTTTGCTAGCCTGGTATAAACTGTTGTTGAAGAGCATTAGAACTGACCAATCAAATCAATCCACATCAGCCTCTTCAAAGGCAAATGATTCAAAAATGCCTGAATTCAACTCCAGCCAATTATATGGGTCTCCAGAAATTAGTTCAAAACCCTCCAGCTCCCTTGGCTTTAGCCAGCGGAATTTCTCCTCTGGCCAATTAGATTTTGGTCAGGTGATAGTCCATTCTGCAAAATATCCCTTAAAATATAGCAAAGGGACTTTCAGTCCTCTGCTTGTTGATTCTATAATTCAATTAAATTTGGTCTTTGTTGCCTACTATTTCTTTAAAAAGTTGTTTGGAAACTCTGTTAGAGTATCCTATATGTTCTAAGAAAGTGTTAGTAGTTGGCCACTTTAATATTACCTTACTTTAGCTCTGTTTGAACTATGTTGTTCTTCTAGAGCATCTAGAAGAAGTGTTAGCGTATAGCTTTTATTATACTTACAATTGCTTTTGAAACAGAAAACAATTTGATTTTGAAATTCAAGTTAATTATACATATAAACACTTACTTCTATTTGTATTTCTCCTTGCTTTTGCTTGCTTTCAAGTCTGTCCTTGCTTTGACTTTGAACCACAAGACTTATGAGGCCTATTCAAAGTTATAATTGTAACCACTAGTATGGTTTTACTTTGCCTGCTTGTTAGTATCTCCATTTTAATCAAGTATATTAATTTGATGCCCCAAATTTACACTGTTGGACTCCAAATTTTCCAGAGAATTGCGAGATGATTCTCCCAGTCATCAAACTTTTAGTGTTTAAATTGGCCCCCTTTTTGTTGCTCCTCTGGTCTACTTCTCCCAATTTGTGGTTGCACCTCTCCTCTTTGGGCCGCCTTGTGAGTGTGGATCCCTCTAGCCTTTTGCTTTTTCTGAGTGACATCCTTGCCTGGGAAGGTATCATCAAGAGTCTGACTTGTGATCAATTAGACTTGTACTCTACTGAGCCCATCTCATCTGTTCCCAGCATCAAGGAATTTCCTCCTCTGCTGCTGGATGACAATGATTCTGTCCCCCTGCTGGAGATGGAGGTCCCAACTCTAGCTCCCTCCGGTGCTCCTTGGTTGATCACCGGTCTGGTGTTGATGGGATTGAACTCCTACTTCCCTCAACTGTCCCTGGTTTCTTCCCTCTGGTCCCCCCTTAGAGCAGCTGTCCCATTACTTCACTGGGTGACATCCTGGTGGTTCATATCACCAGGATGGGAGCCAAACTTAGTTTATCCTCCCCCTCTCACAATTTACTGCCTCACTCCAAATGAGGATGACACCCTCCGCACTTAACTCAAGAAGGCACTGGAAAAGGAACTTATCTGCCCCTCACAGTCTCCCTTTGGTGCCGCTGTATTTTTTATGGCAAAAAAAGGATGGCATCCTCCGCCTTGTAACTGACTACTGCGCCCTAAACAAAGTCACCATCAAAAATTGTTATCCACTTCCATTTATTGATGACCTCTTTGATGCCCTGGGCAGAGCAACTGTCTTCTCAAAGATTGACCTAACAGCAGGATACAATCATATCTGTATTAAGGAGGAATCCATATCCAAGACAGCCTTTTGCACTAAATACAGGTCCTATGAGTGTGTGGTGCTTAACTTTGGCAAGACAAATGCGCCATCAACCTTTGTTGCCTTCATGAATGAGGTTTTTGCCCTGCACATTGGCAAACACACCTTAGTATATTTAGACAATATCATTGTATACAGCCCCTCAGTGGAGCAACACCATAAGGATCTGGAAGCTGTCTTTGCCACTCTATTAAAACACAAACTGTTAGCCAAGCCCTCTAAGTGTCAATTATTCTACAAACAGTTGCCCTTCTTGGGGCACGTAATCTCCAAGGACGACATCAAACCTCACAATCAGAAAATCCAGGCCATATGTAAAATCCCACCACCTAAGGACAAGTTCAAACTTTGTACATTCTTTAGGGATGGTTGCCTATGTCCACTGCTTTATCCCTAACTGTGGCATCCTGACAGTTCCCTTATCAGCTATAACTGGCGCTAAATCCAAGTTTATATGGACCTTTCAGGATACCAAGAGTACTGTGGAGCTCCAGCAGGTGAGGGAGGAGTCAAAGCAGGTACTGGCATGGCCCACCAGATGATGGGACCTAAATTTACCAGGTAGGAAAGGGCCTTCCCAGCCACAGCCCAAGGTCCAGCCGCTGGCAAGGCAGAGTCAATCAATCCCGTGAGCGCCAGGTAAAGCACTCCCAGGAATTGACTACTCTGGCCAGTGGCATCAGAAGTGGGGGGTTGAGATTGTTGGTTTGGGTGTCAGGGGCAGTTCCATGGGGACCAAGTAGGCAGCAGGATTGTTGCACTTCCCGTCAAAGATCAAAGAGTAGATGATGATTGCTTTGCCGCCACAGACAATTTGATAGGGTTCCTTGGGTGCATTTGGTTGTGTGTACCACTGCAAGTATTCCAAGGTCCAGGGTTTGTGGTCAGGATTTGGGGGTACTCAGTGAAATGCACAGGGCCAAATGAAGCGTTGGGTGGACGGTAGTAGTCAAAGGCTTTGTTTTTGTCAACTGGAGTTTGACTATCTATACCAGTGGATGGGTACTGACGCTTGGGTGTAAGCAGAGGAAAGAGTATCAAAAATAGGTATGGAAACAGATTGGTGAACCAAAGGTTAATAACAACTTTATTTGGTAAGGATGACAATACAGAACTTTTTCAAGTACTTCTGATTTATATACTTACTCACATGCAGGTGCCTCTGGGCATTTTTCTGGTGCTATCTGTGTGACAAGGTTTGGCATCTCAGGTACTGATGTTTGGTTGGCTGCTTCATGGTCATTTTTGGGGTTTTTAGGAACAGTTGTTTTGCTTTTTGGTGGTCTATCTTGGCTTGGCTGGCCATTGATTCTGGCAGGTTTGGCTTCTGGGGTTATGAGGAATTCCCAATTTGATCACCATTTTTGGACTGGCTTGACAGGCTCTCCTGAGCCCAAAGAACTTGATTAAAAAAGGGGTCCTCAATTGGGGACCCCAAGTTACTTAATGGAGGGTGGGCTTGATCTGGGTTTACTGGGCAGCTAAAAATAGCCTGCCCAGGCCCAGCCAAACCCACCAAGGCTTGGGCGTAGCTTTTGGGGCCCAAAACAGCCCCTCAGCTGCCATCAGGGCCGGAATAATTCCTGCACCTGGATTTGCTTCAAAAAGCAAAAATCCAGGTGCAGGCAAATCTCTCCCGCCCACTAGCCCCGCCTGGTGACTAGGAGCATGGTTGATTCCCGCCTGGGGCTTTGAAACTGTTACTTTTGTAACAGGACCCCACAAAGAGTCCTCTGCTTTTGATGTCTGAAAGAAAATTTAACAACTTCTCCCATCCTTCAGTACCCAAGTGGGATGGATAATATCAAATGGAAACAGGTGCCTCCATTGGAGTGTGCTACGTATCAAGAAAAACAATAGTAACTTCCTGCCTGTGCTCTATGAGTTGTGCAAGTTAACAGACAGCAAACGTTGTTACCCCATCCACAACAAAGAACTACTGGCAGTTTTTCACTGCCCCATTAAATGGCGCTGTTACTTGAAACAACAAGAAGAATTCACTGCTTTAATCAACCATAAATCACTCATCTACTTTAAAACACAAGCCAGTTTTCCCAGACACCAGGTGCGCTGGATGGAACTTCTCAACCAATTCAACATGATCATACATTACAAGTCAGGACCTGAACTTGCTAAGGCAGCCACACTCTATTGGCTATATTGTCAGGGCTACAAGAGGAGGAAATGGGTTAGACCCAGATTGGCCCCTCCTAGTTCTCTGCACCAAAGACAAAGGTTTCCCTTTGGGCACCACAGATATTAAAAAAGAAACAGTTATTAAGAACAAACACCTATTTGCAGATGTATATGAAATTCTTCACCACAAAATGATGGATGTAAATACTATTTCATACATTTCCACACACCAAAAAGTCAACACTATTCTATGTTACCACAGAGACCTGGGCCATACAAAGAGCCACAACATTTACAAATTTCTGAAACATAAAGCATGGTGGCCTACCCTTTACCAGAATTTTCAGGAAGTCATTGACCAGTGTGAAGTGTGTGAGAAGTTTGCAAGAAGTGAGACCCCATCAAAATCTGTGTTAACCATCCGCTCCCAGTTACCCTTCAAGGTATGGGCCCTAGACATTGTGGGCCCCATGCCCAGAAAACACAACAATTAGAAACACAGCATCACCTCAATAGACTTTGCCACACAATGGCCAGTGGCACAAGCAGTAAAAACACATACAGGCAGCAACATGCAGCAATTCATAGGAAAATAAATCATTAGCAAATTTGGAAAGCCAGAACTGCTAATCACTAATGGAGGCAAAGAATTAACCTCCAAAAACACCAATGTATACCTCACAAAGAATGGAGTCCAGCATACAGTGACAATTCCTTACCACCCTCAGGCCAATGGACAGGTTGAACGCTAAACAGCAGTCTATTACAGGCCCTTGCCAAGCTCACTTCCAAGAGACCTGAGGACTGGAATAAGCAGCTATCAACTGCATGTCTTGTGTGCCTAACTCAAGTGAACAGATCCACTAGCAAAAGCCTTTTTGAGCTTGTTTACAGCACACAACCTAACATTATACAAGCTCTCTCAGGACCTGAACTGGAAATACCTAGCAAAATTTCACTTTTACAGCACCTCAAGTGATGCAAGCTAACAGCAACCAGCTGGAAAAAGAAGAAAAACAATTACAGAACACATTTTCCCCATATAAACCAGACACAAAGTTGGTGACAAAGCCTGGGTGCTAAACACAGACAGAAGCAAGCTATAGCCCAAAAAAGTAGGGACTGCCATAATCCTAAAGGTAAATGAAAACAACGCTTGCCTAGTTCAAGGACTTGGAAGACACAGTCAAGATAAGGTTCTACATCATGAACAATTGAGACCCTGCAAAGCACAGAAGAAACAATGAGAAATCATCTTACCAGCAACTGAACATCAGCTAGTCTAGTATAGTGCCTGGTTTCCTGACAATCTCCCTGACAACATGACCCCTGAGGAGGCCAACCTTCAGCTGAGGGGGTTGAAACAGCAGACTCAACCCGCCAGCAAGGTTCCAACTAAGCAGGTTTGTGACCCGCAACTCAAACTTCCAGTGACCTGTAGCCAAACTAGGAAGTCAACTCAAATTACCAAATCCATCAATATGAACAAATAATAATCCTTTGCAGTGGATAACTTGTTTTGGAGCTTGACTCATTATCAGGATCAGGCCACCCCCTTCACCATTCAACCATGTGATCAACACAATCATGTTCCTGTTATCCTTGATTCACAATGACTATATAATCACTATCTCTCAATAAAGATTATTATCTAGTTTCTAAATATTTTCCCCTTGTAACTCTTCTAAAACAGCACAGTTACAACAATTTGACTGTCTATTACAGGTATCAAACCTTTTGAGCCCTAGCTGGAACAACACTTGGACAAGCCCCGTGACTTAGATGGAACATTACTCAGATAAGCCCCATGAGTACCATGACACACATGGACAGTATGTGGCTTCACATGATACTATATAATACTGTTGCAGATCCTGAATGGATTAGACATTAAGTTGTTCACTTAGGGATTGAGCAAAAAAACAATTGTGCAATTGCTTTATCTCAACTTAGTTTTAACAGGGTTAATTACGTTAAAAACACCTTAAAAACGGGTATCTGAAGCGCCTTTCAAATGTGCATCAGGTGTGGCTTTACTTCTAAGGTATTAAATAGGAAAACATAGATATTGCTACTTGCCTCCATTAGGAAAAGCACATGAAACTGGTTGTTCTCCTGTGTGGCTCTTTCTACTGTACCTATTCACTCTCCTCCTTTAGAAAAGTCCTTCTGTCTGTGCCATCATTCCCCTGGTGGAAAATCCCCTGCCTCTTACTATATAACTTCCGCACTATCTAAATAAATACCAGTTTTATCATTATATCCTTATATTCTTCTGTCCTACCAAAGGCTGTCACTATACCATCTACAGGTATAGTATTAAGAGTTAGAATCCTGACTAACTGTTTGTAGAAATAGCACCCTATACTGCTACAAACACAACAAATGCCCTATATTCATATAAAACTAAGTAACATTTCTCTTTTTAATTCTCCCCTTTATCTTGTTTATTATACTTGACAGTGGTAGCACAGGTAGGTTATCCACACTTACGCAACTTAAAGGAAAAATTCTTCCCAAGAAAAGAACCCATCAGATGGCACTCCCCACAGGCTGGAGAGACTACAAAAAATGGCATGACGTCTCAACAGGATTTTTTATCCTCAACAACATCCTTGTCTCTACAAAATAGTACAAACTTTTCAGTACTTGTGGAATCCTGAACCCACCTCTAACTCCAATCCCCCAAAATACCAAAACACCTAATATTGTGTTCCAGCAAATACACTCAGCAGAGATTGGAACGTTTGTATGACTACGCCAAGAAAACACCAACCTATGGATTCAAAGCACACAAAGAAAGTTTACACAAGTGGGCTGCCTCTTCATACTCTGGGCTAGCAAGATTGCCCTCTACATCACAGGGGCTGCCTCACGCTTTGAAAGCAAATGGTTTGACCAACACTCTGATCACAGCTAATACTGGGATATGTTCAAAACTGCCTTCCTTAAGAAGCTTGCCACAAAGGGCTCTGACGTGGTGATCATGACAGAGCTCAGAACCTTTAAAATTACAGGAAAAATTGAGGAGTACATTGCAGCCTACAAAGACCTACATGAACAAGCTCCTGATACCATTAATTCTTATAAAGCTGGGCCATGATTGGGCTTCTACAATGGCCTCCCCACACACATTAGATGCCAGTTTGACATGAACTGCTGCAAGAACCTTCAAGATGTATTCTTGGAAGGAAAAAAAGCTACTCAAAAATCTGACAATCTACATGCAACCAAAAAAAGGAAAGAGAGCCCTATAGCAAAGAAGGACCCTTGACCTAACAAGCAGAACAACTGAGCCAATAACCCCCATTCTCAAAACGGGAATCACACTTCTCAAGAAAATCAACTGAGCACTGACAACACCACCAAGGAGGGAAAAGCTCAGGGAAATGCTTAGGCAAGCCACCCTCCCCCACTTTGCAAGACTTTTACAGGGACCAAGACATGAACTCAACCACCATGATCCAATTACCCTCCAGCAATCCTATACTTTTTGCCGCCCAAACTGGAAATAAACTCCTCACTTATCCTTTCTGCTTTTGCAAATATCAGGGTACAGCACTATTTAACACTGGAGCAGACTAATACCTTGTTGACAAACAATTTGCCAACCTCATGAAACTACCCACAGTCCAGAGTAATGTCAAAAGGGTTGTCATGGCAGATAACAGGAGCACTTCAGTCATCAGAGAGGCAAAGCCCTTTCGGGCCCAAATAGGGGATGTACAGACAACACTTAGAAGTCCAATCATTCCAATCCTTTGTACAATGTTGTACTTGGTCTGGAATGGATGAGAAATACCAAACCTCACATTAAAAGTGATAGTGCTATCCTCACTATATAACAAGGCAAGTAGTTCACCATGTATATCCAACCCACCTTAACACACTTATGAATAACCATGTATTTGTGAAAATTATGGAAGCAGAAGAGAAAAAGGACCCTAGCAAGATCAATTGAACTACCTGAAATTATGAGATTATTTACTTCAAAATCACAGAAACTACATGTGAGCAAGATCCAATCCAAGTGCAGCTAGTCATAGAATTTCCTTCAGTTTTTCAAGAATTATTACCAGGGCTACTGCCCAACTGCAGCATCAGGCACAAAATTGATCTCAAGAAAAGCATACCTAAAGCACAAACCATCTACCGTCTTATGCCTCAATATGACAATGTGTTAAAAGCTTACCTTGACAAAGCCCTTGAAAAAGGTCTCATCTGACCTTCAAAATCACCTTTTGGTGTAGCTGACTTTTTTGTGGTAAAAAGAATGGAGGACTCCGCCTAGTCACAGACTACAGGGCACTCAACAAGGTAACAATTAAGAACAGGTATCACTTGCCCCTGATTGATGACCTTTTTGACGCCCTGGGGGTCCCAAGTCTTCACAAAAATTGACTTGGAAGCAGGTTACCACCAAACTTGCGTAAAACCAGATAATATTTGCATGACTGCATTCAAAACTAAATATGATCTGTTCAAATGTGTTGTTTTTAACTTTGGTATGACAATTTCTCTCAGCACCTTTGTGAACTTCATGAACAAGGTCTTTAAGGAACACACTGGAAAGACTTCATACTAGTCCTTTGTACCCTTCAGGATAACCAACTCATAGCCAAGCCCTCAAAATGTGACTTCTTCTCCTCAGAACTCCCATTCTTAGGGCACATTATCAGCAAAGATAGAATAAAGCCATACCCATAAAAGATATGAGCCATAACCAACATACCAGCTCTTCTGAAAAAAGTGAACCTTGTACGTTCCTGAGCATGGTAGCCAATGTCAGGAGATTTTTCCCTGACTGGGGCTGCCGTGTTTGGCTCCTGGGGACAACATTCAGGAGGACACAGCAGGAAATCTTTATAAAAAAAGATTTGAGGTTCAAAGCTAGTCTTGGGTTAGCCTTCAGGGCAAAATTAAGGGCACATACATTAATTTCCTGGAATACAAGATGAGGGATTCCTTTTGGCAAAAAGGAAAGGAAAAGGCTTGAATAATATTAAAGCCAACACAAATGTAGATAAACTTGTCTTTATTAGGAGAAAAGATTCTACTTAAATAGTAGACAAGGGTTGATGATCACTCATTAGGTAGACAGAGTGGCAGAAGGGGTCACATTGGGATGAGATCATACCAGGATCAGTCAAGGACAGGTATGATAATCTGGAATTAGTGGAGATTGAACCAGACCCATTTGCAGAAGGCAAGTAATTCCCAAAATCAAAGGCAAACCCAACCAAATCTTTGCACATATCATTATTTGAAGGCCATATCAAAATAGCATTAATAGCATAATTTACAACAGGGGAGCCTTGATTGTCTTCTTATCCACAATCACAGGCAAGACAACAAAATTAATATGGATACTGTTAAGAGATAAGCATTTCTGGTGGTAAAAGAGTGTATGGCCACCACCCCCATCCTACAGTATACAAATTGTGAGGGAATATACAAACTAGAAACTGATGCTTCCAACTACCCCATAGGAGGTGTACTCCAAATTTAGACCGCAGAAAATAACTTTATCCCTGTAGCATATGAATCAAGTAACTGTCTGATGGCAAGCAAAGATACCCAATTCATGACAAAGAGCTGGTAGCTATCATCCACTGTCTAATGAAGTGGAAATAATACCTGGAAAGTGCACAGATATTCAAAGTGCTAACTAACCACAAGTTATTGTTGTTCTTCAAGACTCAACAACACCTATCTAGACAACAATCTGAATGGATGATCTTTGTCCAAAGGTATTTCATGATGATTAAATACAAACCATGCAAAGAAATGCTTACTGCATTCACTCTATCAAGGCTATACTGTAAACATCTCATATGCACTGATGGAGACCCCAATTGGCCTATGTTAATCCTGGGGAATCTCCAAGAGAGGTTCCTATATGGTAAACTAATGGACATCCAAGAAAAATTCCTCAAGAACAAACATCTGTTCAAAGATGTATATGGCACCTTACACTGCATATTTCTAAATGGCAACACTGTACCATATGTCCTGTCAACACAAAAGATTGACACAATCCTTTGATACCACAGAGATCTGAGACACACCTGTAGCAGGAATTTATATGAAAACCTCAAGAAACACTACTGGTGGCCCAACATTATGGAGGATATCAAGGAAGTGCTAGAGCAATGTGAAGTCTGCAAAAAATACACCCACTCTAAGGCACCCCCCAAGTTAGTAATACAAGTTAGTAATACCATTGTCAATCACACAGCCTTTCAAAGTATGGTCACTGGATATTGTGGGACCAATGCCTGGCAATAATAAAGGCAAAAAGTACATTATCACAGCTATTAATTATGCAAATAGGTGGCCTGTATCACAAGCTACAAAAAAAATATAAAGGAAATGATATAATACACTTTATTGGTAAAGAAATCATAGCAAAATTTGGAAACCTGAGCTCCTAATCACAGACAGAGGAGCCACACTTAAAGCCATTGATACCAATGTCTACCTTACCAAACACGGAATAAAACACACCATAGCCAGTTCTTATTACCCAAAAGAAAATGAAATAGTAGAAAGGCTGAACAGGTCCCTTGTAAAAGCCCTAAGTAAGTTGTCTGCCAAAAATCCAAAAGCCTGGGTTGACATGTTATCAACAGCACTCATGGTATGCAAAACCTGAGTCAACTGCAATACAGGAAAAAGCCCTTATGAGCTTGTCTATGGACAAAATCCTGCCCTTGTTATTACTACCGCAGGACCTAAATTATCTCTACCCAAGAAGGTACCAGAAAATAATAATCCAGGTGTACAGTGTTCCAGACAAGACCAAAAAGACAAAGGAAAGGAAAGGATTGAGACAGAGTTAGTCCCCCTCCAACAAGAGAGATTCCAAGTCAGGGACAAGATTTGGGTTGACAACCATGATCAACACAAGCTAGAGCCAGGGCTGAGGGAACCAGGGATAGTCATGAAAGTCAAGCCAAATAATATGTACCTCATCAAGGGCATTGGAGCCATGACAGAACTCAAGCACATGCACCATAATTGTCTCCACCTTTGCAAAGCAAGAACGGGGCAACAAAACTCCCAACTCCCGGTATCCAACACCAAAATGGATCAATATCAAGCACAAATACCCAACACTTTCAAGAAAATTCCCAAGGTTCCACCTTCTAGTACTCCAGGGGATGTTGCAACATCTTTGATTACTTTATCTCGGGAAACTAATTTCCCAAGTAACCTTCCAAATGATTCCCTGACTAATCAATAGCTCAGTGGCACTACTATCATTCAACCATCTATTATGGAATCAAACATTTTGAGCCCTAGCTGGAACAACACTTGGACAAGCCCTGTGACTTAGATAGAACATTGCTCAGATAAGCCTCATGACTACCATGATGCACATGAACAGCATATGGCTTCCCATGATACTATATATAATCCTCTATATTCATATCAAATAAAGTATCATTATCTTTTTAATTTTTTCCTTTATCTTGTTTATTATACTTTTCAGAAGTATATACTCAACAATATTTTATTATAGAATTTTAATGTCAAAACTAATAATATTATTTAAATAGATAAATTTAATTTAAATTTAGAAAGAATTGATAGTTTTATGTACAGTAGTTTTAAAAGCTATAGCAACAAGCAAAAATTCTTCAGATTTAAAAAAATTATTTCATATTTAAATGAAATCCAACTCTCAGGTTAAAATATATACTCTGTTAACAGGGTTTATTGGCGTTAATGGGCAAAATGGGTCAACACAGCAACAAAAGGCTCACACACAAAGCAAAACCATTCAAAATATAATCTGAAATACATCAATTCACAAACAAAATGGTGTGAGTTGACTTTTGGTGTACATATGGGTCATTATTTTTCTTGTTATGCCTAGGCGCCAGATTTAACCTATTATAACTTAATTGCATTATTCATATTCAAATTATTCAGAAAGCTTAAAATAAAATCAACAAGTTCCAAAACTTT